>CM056399.1:6524342-6591842 GCA_029718625.1 Synaphobranchus kaupii
CTATGTTCCCCTTTGTTGTGAGTCAGGGTTATTTCTATTATATTGAGGTAGTGCTTGCTATTTTCTATTAAGTTTGCATTGGTCTTTTGTTCGCCCTTTTTACCTGAGGGACGATTTTGTTCGGAACTGTTGTTCTGTTCGTTCTCCGGGTGTCTCTCCTTATATGGAGCTTGGGCGATGTTGTGGACATGTTTGTGTATGACTGCGTGTTTCTGAAAATAGCCTCGGAACGTTAGCTCTGTTCCTTTGCCTCGTTACATAGTCCTTTACTGAGAGGCTAGGGCGTGTGTTTTCAATTAAGCTTGCGTTAATCATGTTTAAAAGTAAAGTTATGGGATGACGGTGCTTCGTCGGCTCGCCTGTAAAATGTTTCTCTCTCCTGGGAGATCGGGCGTTTACCCCTTTATGTTTTCTGCATGTGACTGCGAGCCTATGAAACTAGCCATGGAACGTTAAATCTCTGTTCCTGTTCACCTCGTTACATTCCTCTTTATGGAGAGGTAGGGCGTTTATTTTCAATTAATCTCGCTTTGGTCTTTTAGCCGGTAAATGTCCGGTGCAGCCTGTCCTGTTCGTTCCTTTCGGTACCTTTCTCTGTACATGGAGTTTTGACGATTTTGTTTGGAACTGTTGTTCTGTTTCGTCTTTCGGTGCATGTCTTCCTATAGGGAAGATTGAGCGATGTTCTGGACATGTTGGTGTGTGACCGCGAGTCTGAGAGTAGCCTTGGAACGTTGGATCTGTTCCTTTCGCCTCCTCATTCTATCGTATTATTTAGCAGTGTTTGTTAACAGTTTTATTTTTTGCCATTACGCTACTCGCCCGTTCTTATGCGTCTCGTTTCCGAGACAGGGCGCATATTATTTCTGGCTATTCAGAAACCTGTCCTTGCGCTTCTACTTATTTGCGTGTGACAGTCAGCTGGTTTGTAGCGTCTGTAGGCGTGTTCGTTGTCTTGTCTCCTCCCTAAACTGCGGGGTTTCCCGCCTTAGTGGCCTTAGGGCTTAAAGAATCCCCTTGCTGCGTTTGGCTCCTCCTACCTCACACGTCACGCCACATTACAACTAGTGGGAGTTATGCTAACACTGCAGGTGGAGACCTGGGCCCTCATTTATAAAATGGTCTTGCGATCAAATTGCATCTCATAGTGTGGCTTATGCCGAAACCCATGACTAAGCAGTTATTTATGAAACCCCATTTTGACGTTGATATGATCGTATCTCAACGTACATTGTACGCAAGTGTAAGGACAACTTGGGAAATGATCTAAGGATTATGTTTAAGTTTAAATGATTTTATTTTTAGAAATGAGGCCCCTTGGACATGGTCACAGTGCTTTATGCATCTGACACTTCTTCCCAATGATTAAGCAAGATAGATGAGACGTGCAGTTGCACATGCATCTGGCCTTGTGCTCTGCAGCGGCATAAGGCTGATCACTTATACTGATCACTGATAATTAACCCTCCGCTGTCCTGGCTAAATTCCCAACCTGACTCTAGCAATCTGCCACCTAATCATCCCCCCAGTTTAATTGGATAAAAAAAAAATATATATATATATTTTTTAGTTAAGACAAGGCTTAAAGATTCACACATTTATGCATCAGTGAGACGGTGGTATAAGCAGTTATAAGCGGCTAATGGCAGTTGTGTGGACAGTACCTGCATATAAAACATCTATCCAGGTGTGCAAGCTATTTAAAGAGGTTTTTGCACAGCAACTAAGCTTATTCTCAAGGAAACCTGCTGTTTTAGTGAATGGAAAAGTGAAAAGCTTAATTTTACACTCCATTAAAAACATAACATATAAAATGTACAGGTGGGATTTTTCAAATTATCATTCAGCCATAAAGTCATGGACATCAGTGGAGCCGTCTCATTGCAGGGAAAACTGTTTAAAAGCAAGTGTTCTTACCTGTGCACCAGCCAGTGTAGTCCGCTGTCACTCAGCTTATCGCTGCCTTTGTGGGTTTTCACTGTTTAGAAACAGAATATGCAGGGTGAGGAGACTTCCTTTGGCTATTTTATCTATTATAGTCAAAGCAGTGGGTGGTGACTTCCTATGGCCGATGACTTTGTGTTTTTTTTAATGTTCTCCTACAACTCACGTCTACAACAAATAAAGATGGTTCAAATCACTGTTTCCGAACCACAAAGGTTGGTTAATGGAACAAATGCGCTCATAAAATGTCTGCGCTCTATTATAGTCAAAGCAGTTGACTTCCTATGTCCGATGACTTTTTATTTTTATTTATTTATTTATTTTTTTAAGAGTACATACTGTAGGATATCTAATATTTAGATATAAAGAAAGTACCCCCCCGGGACTTTGGTGTTAGGCAATCTGTTGATTACCTTGAGCTGTGGTCTGGTATTGTCTTTCATTAATTTCTTCTGTGACTGTAACTTGTCCATGTCTGTAGCACCGATTGTTTGTTAAGGTAGTTGAACCTACGTCTTTAGTTAAGGCATTGACTACTGGTTGTAACTTAATACATCTCATAATCTTGATCTGGTTGTGAGTTGTACATTTTGATAAAGGTTGATCCAACAGGCTGCTCTGCCTATCAATGAATTTGTCGATTTAATTGATAATTGATATCCTTGATAATCATTAACAAATTAAATCAAATAAATACATTTTAAGTGTTGGATAAGTGAGGAGTTTTAAATGTTGATGCCACTTGTGTTCGGTATTCAGAGTGCTGAACATTAAAAACGAGGGCGTTGGCTGTTAAAACTGCTGGATTCAGAAAATACACATTTTACTAAATCCTCACTTCCCCGACATATTGGAGGTCCCACTGAGATAGGATTTTTGAGTAGACTGTGGTAAACTACATCAATTATACAATTTCCTCTAAAATTGAATTGTGGAGATAAATTAAGTTATAACCAGACATGGATCAATCACAGAAGAGAGAGATGAGGGATGTACCAGCCATGCACTATGGCGATTGCGCGGATTGTGTTACTTTTGAGGAGAAAAGGGAGTCATTCCTTAGGAGTTACCCAGGCCTCGATGGACTACTGGAGTCCCTAAATGACCTCAACTGGACACAATTAGAAGCATTGTACTCCCTTGCTCTGTTTTATGGTAGTGACAAACCAATGTTTAGCTATTTTGCTGCCGACAGTCTGCGCATCTACCTGTACCAACACCCCTGTCACCGTGGACTCCACTGCATGCAAGCGCAAAAGTGGAGAGGACAGGACAGTTCCGTTTTTGTCGCACGGGGTTCCTCCATGGAAATAAAGATGCAGCCTTATTTCCAGGACATCATTGAAGCTATGTTGGAGGCCCGTAAAATAGTTGAAGCCAGGCCCATACGTTTTTACATTTCTCTGGGCGACAATACCCAGCAAGGAAAGGGGGCCTGCACACCGCAGGGGGTGGAATCACCCCCCATTGACCACTGCAACCAGGCAGGAGAGGATGCCTGCACACCGCAGGGGGTGGAGTCATTCCCCATTGACCACTCCAACCAGCCAGGGGAGGATGCCTGCACACCGCAGGGGGTGGAATCACCCCCCACTGACCACTCCAACCAGCCTGAGAACCCAGGACAAGACGCCACAAGCACTTACCCAAGTCATAAAAGCCCTCCTGCTGTTTCCCCACAGTATGGAGAGAACACAGGGCAAAACACTGGGCTTCCCTTACCACGCCTGCGGCCACTAAAAGGGAGAAACCTGCCTGAGGGACTGCAGCGGTTCACGCTGAGGGCTAGACGCAGGCGAAAAACACTGGCTCATCTACGACACGCTGCAGCTTCATCCCTCTGGTCCCGCTACAAGAGAGGGAGCCCGTTGTCCCCTCCCCCGTGGACGGTGCACCCAAAATCCGGATCCCAAACACACAGTGTCCTAGCCCTAGCTCCGCCTTCCAGGAAATTCACCTTCAACATATTCCTCGGCTGTCTAAGATGTGGGCAAAATAGCACACTGCGGGTCTCCGAAGGTCCTGGGCAAAACGAGCATTTGCTAACCGGACTCCGACGGTACGGGACTAGAGATGGAAAAGCCCTGGAGGAGGATGTAGGAATGAGAATATCTCCCTCTTGTCATTGGAAACATGGTCAAGTGGGAGCGATTGACAGATACCCCCCCCCCCCCCTTCCGTATGTTAATGGCCTATGTCCCTCCGCTGCCAGAAAGAAGCAGTCAGCTGTTTCTCTTGGAGGTAAAACAGGCAGTACTTCCAATCACCACCCTTGGATTACCCACAGGAACCACAGCCATGAAGTCCTTTTGGTTTCCAGTGGAATGTAGTGTTGTGTGAAGGTGTCGGTCTAAATGTGTAACTCTTTCTTTGTACCTGTTTCAACAAAGGCGCTGAACAGTATGTTCGTTAGGAAGTTCTCACTATGGACCTATGTATTTGCTGTAAGTGTATGCTATTACCACTATTTGTTGACAAATAATATAGCACTACCGATGGAATGGGTGATTGTTGGAGCCCAAGTCCAGAATATTCCTCTGACGACAGGATCCTAATGCCATTTTCACGAGTGGGACACTCAGTGATGGAATAGGAAACACATCTACCCCCCTTAAGAAGCGGATCCAGACCGCAAGGAGCAGTTCAAACCCGACCGGATCGCAGGCCAGACGGCGAAGAATCCAAAGGGTAATGGAGCTCAAAAAGGAGTGCGGAAGACATGCTGGCCTGCAAATAGTCACACAGTAGCTCCCCCAGGGGGGGAGACCGGCTCCAAAGGACTGTCTGTTGAGAGAAAAATCAGACACAACAGGGCTCTAACATCACCCTTAATCCAGCAAAACCATCCAGAGAACTTCCTCATTAGTGCTAGAAACAGGGCAAAAACAAAAAAAAATGGAAGAGACTTCCGGTTAACACAACAAATAGACGCATCTCTTGATGGACACTGTGGGAGGCATGGAGATGTCTCTAATCCACTACACAGCTAGAAACAAGCACAGACTGCTGGAGTCTATTCAAGGAACATGGACTGTGGTCTCAGGACAGTAATCAAATGTGGACATTCTCTTCTTGGTATTGACTGGAATAATGCAAACCTAATTGCCTTGTAAATGTAGATCTTTGTGTCACCTATTGTAACCTACCTCCATTTAGTCCCTCTTGTTGTTCTGTAAATTTAAGTTTCCCTCATAAGAATAGGTCATGTTGGTGTGAAGGATTTATCACTTACAGTGGTGGTAATTAACCCTTCAAAGAGAGGGAATGTTGGACCTCTAATTGACCATATGGCCAGTCCTCGGCCCTAGGAAACTTCAAAGGGCTAAAACCCGACAATACAGATCAAACATTTTACATACACACTGTTTATCAGAGTCAGAATCAAAAATCAGATGAATTGTCCAGGTATATTTTCTAAGTGCATACAAGGAATGATTTGGTTAAGTTGCTAAGTTGCTCTCTCTTTCGATATATTTATAAAATTACGTATAAATAAAGCATATCATTCACGTGCCTTCTTAATGCTCAGCTATAACTTATTATCACGACACTAGTGGGAGTTATGCTAGGTGGAGACCTGGGGCCTCATTTATAAAATGGTTTTGCGATCAAATTGCATCTGATAGAGTGGCTTATGCCGAAAACTACGACTAAGCAGTTATTTATAAAATCCCATTTTGACGTTGATATGATCGTATCTCACACATACATTTTACGCAAGTGTAAGGACAACTTGGGAAATGATCTAAGGATTATGTTTAAGTTTAAATTATTTTATTTTTAGAAATTAGGCCCCTTGGTGCTTTATGCATCTGACACTTCTTCCCAATGATTAAAGGCCGATTGTGGGGCCTCTGGCCCAGTACCATTGGAATGGCTCCGGTCTGACCTGCAAGACGTGACTTCCTGTCATGGTGTTAAGAAATAGATTTTATCAGTACTAAAGGCTCAAAGCAAGATAGATGAGACGTGCAGTTGCACATGCATCTGGCCTTGTGCTCTGCAGCGGCATAAGGCTGATCACTTATACTGATCACTGATAATTAACCCTCCGCTGTCCTGGCTAAATTCCCAACCTGACTCTAGCAATCTGCCACCTAATCATCCCCCTAGTTTAATTGGATAAAACGTTTTTTTAAATTTTTTTCAGTTAAGACAAGGCTTAAAGATTCATACATTTCTGCATCAGTGAGACGGTGGTATAAGCAGTTATAAGCGGCTAATGGCAGTCGTGTGGACAGTACCTGCATATAAAACATTTATCCAGGTGTGCAAGCTATATAAAGAGGTTTTTGCACAGCAAGTAAGCTTATTCTCATGGAAACCTGCTGTTTTAGTGAATGGAAAAGTGAAAAGCTTAATTTTACACTCCATTAAAAACTGAACATATAAAATGTACAGGTGGGATTTTCTTAGCCTACAGAAAAGGCTAAGAGTGAGTTAACATGTATGGGGTTTTTGGAAATTTATTGAGTTTGATTTAAGGCCATTATAAGATATTTGAAGTATCTTGGGAAATGTATTGAGTTTTGATTTAAAATTACTATAGGACAATTTAAGTGCCTTGGATTTGTGAGACATTTTCCAACTATTCAATGACCTACTCCTTGCTTCTGATAGTGGCTATATCTCTGTACTCATGCTTCTGGATTTACGTAAGTGCAGCATTTGACACAGTTGATCACCTCATCCTTCTGGATAGGCTTGAAAATATTGTTGGCCTCCGTGGACTGGCTCTTTCCTGGTTTAGATCATACTTATCAGACCGATATCAATTTGTACATCTTAACAATGACTCCTCCTATAAGTTTAGGGTTAGATATGGAGTACCACAAGGATCTGTCGTTGGGCCATTGCTCTTCTCTCTATACATGCTTCCCCTGGGACAAATCATTCGTAAACATGGCATTAACTTCCACTCCTATGCAGATGACACCCAGCTGTATCTATCAGTCAAGCCTGATGAAATTGTCCTGCTGTCAAAAATGGAAGCTTGTCTTATAGATATAAAGGAATGGATGACCCATAACTTTCTCTTGCTAAACTCTGATAAGACAGAGGTAATGGTAGTGGGGCCCAAGTCCCTGAGATGCAAACTATCTGGCTATATGCCTAACATTGATGGAATTTCAATCACCTCAAGTGCTGTCATTAAAGATCTTGGTGTTACGTTTGATCCAGATCTAGTATTTGACACACACATTAAAGACATCTCTAGGGTTGCTTTCTATCACTTGAGGAATATCTCAAAAATTTGAAAAATACTGTCCTTACATGATGCTGAAAAGCTAGTCCATGCTTTTGTTACTTCTAGATTAAATTATTGTAATGCTCTTTTGTCTGGATGTACACATTCCTCTCTGAAAGGGCTTCAGCTAATTCAAAATACAGCAGCTCGTATTCTCACGAGAACTAGAAGATTTGAACACATCAGCCCAGTGTTAGCTTCACTTCACTGGTTGCCAGTCAAATTTTGAATAGACTATAAGATTCTATTACTTACCTTTAAAGCCTTACATGGGCTTGCCCCCTTATATTTAAGGGATTTACTTTTCCCTTATAATCCCACATGAATGCTTCATTCGCAGGGCGCAGGCCTTCTTGTTATTCCTAAAATAGCTAAAAGTACCATAGGTGGTAGAGCCTTTTCCTATCGTGCTCTTCTCCTATGGAACAAATTGCCTGTTCATGTTCGGGGCGCAGACACTGTCAGTCTATTTAAAGCTAGGCTTAAAACTCATCTTTTTAGTCTGTCCTATAGTTGAGGGGCAGGAGTGGGTGGCTGGCATTAGCTATAGAGTCTCTGGTGGACTGAGCGGTCAGTGCTGTCACTGGATCATTATTGGTAGTGTTGTGTTAAGCTCGACCGGTCATGGTCTAGTGGTGACTGTCTCAAGCCTGCCCTCATGGCTGTATTGGCCCCTGCCTCTGTTTAGCCCTTAGCTATGCTGCCATAGCCTTATTCTGCCGGGGTTTCCTTATCGCAGCAGACACCTCTGTCTCTCCTGCTGCGCTTATTCTGTTACCATCTGAACCCCCTAACAATGTTTTTTCTTTTTTCCTCTTCCCTGCTCTGGGCACCTGCCCGGAGCTCTAGCCCAAGTTTCCCGAGTTTCCCGCGTCCTTCCCCCGCCCCCCTCCTGGCCCGGAGCTCCAGCACAAGACCAGCTAGGCGCCCCCCACCTGCCACTGCTGATCTCTACATGATGGAGTCATCAGAATAGAATACCTCCCTATAACATAATCAACCCATAGGCCAGTGGAGGATGGGCATCCCCCCAATAGCCGGGTTCCTCTCGAGATTTCTTCCCATCGGGGAGTTTTTTCTCGCCACAGTATGAGGGTTTTCTCTCCTACTAGAGTTTTTACCTCTGCTATCTGGGGGCTTAGAGCTGGCTTAGAGCTGGCATTTCCCATTTCCCCTTTCCTCCCCTTTCTGTTCAGTAAAGCGTCTTTGTGACAGTCATCTGTGAAAAGCGCTATATAAATAAAATTGAATTGAATTGAATTGAACTATCACAACAGAATTAATATATTATTTTACTTTATTACATTACACATTGTATGTCACACAATACATGTTATTTCTTATTAACCTAATTCTTTGGTGTTTGTGAATTCTATGAGTCAGTTTGTTTAACAAAAATATACACATTGTTGGGTTTTTACCTTGACAAGATATATTCCTTTTACACTTTTATATCCTGGGAGACAATTAGACACATAGTGCTGTGCCTAGTCATTCCAGGTGGAGGCAGGAGCAACACTGAGCATAACACCCTGTCTTGTCAAGTTAGAAGGGACCTAAAAAGGGGGTTACATGCAGTATATTCTATTTCTGTAATGGCAGAAAGGGACAGAATTAGAAAAAAATTGGAAACGAAAATGATCCTCTGAAAATCCTCTGGAAAAGGAGAAGTAAATGATGAAGTATAGAAAAGAGGAGTACAATCAATGCACAAGTAATTCCTTCCCTACGTTCATCAGTTTCTACATTCTCTGCTTCAGTGACCAAACAGAGTATTGTGACTCCTGTCAATGATTGTTTCACATACGTATAGTCTTATCAGGTTTTGTTTTTCCAATGTATTTGCATGTTAACATTCAGTTCTGTTTAGTTTTGTTGAATGTGCTGACTCAAATGAACATGACATGCTACGGAACTCTAGAACTCTAGAATTCTGTCAGTGAAAACGAGTCTCTCTAATTAAGCAATGTTTCCATGCTCTACGTGTCTTTTAATGCACATTTGCAAGAGAGCTGGTCAGGCTTTTAAAACATTTTTTAACGACAACACAATTTTTACAACACACATTTTTACAAACGAACATTACATTGATCCACAATACACGCCGATTCAGGGCTAATATACATCAAAAAAATGAGGATTGGTCAGTATTGCAGTATTACCAAGGCTATGTAAACGAGACAAGGGTTATTTTATCTGAACGGCTAAAACATGCAATTATGTGAAATGTAGAAATGACACAAGAAAATGCCTTAAAAGACGAAAATTTTATCTTTATTTCAGTTTGTTCAGAGCCCCATGTGTGTCTCCATCACACACGTTTAGGGGGACCCTGTACCCCAGTTTGGAGAAGCAGAGGTCATATAAAGGAGAGGGATGATGGGGTTTTATAACAGTCTGTCAAAAGAGTAAACACGTTTTTAAACCTCTGTATACAAAGCAAAGACACTGGGTTAGAATAGTCAACGTATGGAAATTCATATAACAGTGAATAGTATTTATTTTATTTATGGTTTATTTCATAAGGGCAGATACAGATTCGCATTGATAAACTGAATGCACAATTATCAGATGTTTTGCGCAATAGTGTTTATAGCTTATGCTCATTTCCAACACCTGTCCCAAGAAGAGCTTTTGGTACAACAGGGTAAATTTAAAAGCATTACATTTGTGACATGTTCGACAATGCATCACATTCAAACATGATTACACAGGATTTTAGATATGGGTGAAAATGTGAATTCTGATGCGATTGTGTGCACTAGATGGCTGTAAGAAATGGTCTCCAGATTAGAAACGAAGTCGGTTGCTTTGCCATCGTCTCTTGGTTAATGTTGGAACTGTGCACCTCATTGATGGAAACACTCCTTCGATTGTATTTATTTCACAGTTCTCACAGTCATGTCATATCCACAGGCTCACAGCAGTTTTCATAAATAGCGTCGCTGTTGGTGACTCTGTCCTGTGGAGGGTGACGTTAACCTGTTATGAACAGCTGAATGGTTGAATGTAGGCCTAATGCTGCTCTCTCTCTCTCTCTCTCTCTCTCTCTCAACTAATAAGTGAAGTGAATTCAATTAAATTCAATGTGCTTTATTGGCATGACAAAATTTTACAATTGTATTGCCAAACCTTGTTGATGAGAAAAAGGAACATGTCAACATGAGAAAAAATACAAAATAACAGTGATAATACATCTGGATAATATATATATATATATATATATATATATATATATATATATATATATATATATATATATATATATATATATATATATGTATATATACAGTACTGTGCAAATGTCTTAGGCACCCTACATTTTTTTTTAATGTAGATTTTTTCTTAGATGTTTATTTTTTGTCTTCTGCATTGTGTGTCAGTAGAAAAGAGTAGATTTCCAAACATTGATTTTCCAAAAACTTAATTGAACTTTCGTCAGAGAAAAGAAGAACAAGGAGTTCTGCAACAGGTGGTATGGTCTCCACAGAGGCCTGTTCTCAACATCACAGAGGCTGTCTGGGATTACCTGGACAGACAGAAGCAAGCAAGACAGCCAAAGTCTGCAGAAGAACAGTGGCAAGTTCTCCAAAATGCTTGGAACAATCTACCAGCTGATTTTCTTATAAAACGGAACAACAGTGTACCTAAGAGAGTTGATGCTGTTTTAAAGGGAAAGGGTGGTCACACCAAATATTGATTTGATTCCGTTTTTTATTGTTTACTGTTCTTTATAGTCAATTGTTTGATATTTAGAAACTTTTAATTTAAATATTTTTTAATGGATTTTCACCTTATGGATTTTCTTTACATGTGCCTAAGACTTTTGCACAGTACTATATATATATATATATATATATACACGTCTCACAATCTTACTGTCTTTGTCTGTCTGTCTGTCTGTCTGACTTTGTGGCTTCCTGGCAGAGCTGTGGCTTCCTGGAAGAGTTGTTCACTGACTGGTTGGGTAAGTGTATTTCAGTGTAGACAGCTACTCACATTGCACAAATGTACTCAGAAATCAGACGTTACGATAGGATGCGGATGTGAGATTTATGATTTTTTTTTAAAACGCAAAATATATTTTTATTTTTCCCAGAATAACAATGGCAAGGAAGATACTTTTTTTGTGAGATCACTTCTGTTTACAGTCATAATGACTCCTCTTCAACAAAAAAAAATGTGGCCTGCTCATTATAATAAATTTATGAATTGTTTCCATTCAGTCCTGTGATTTTATTGATGAATAAAAACCTTGTATAATAAAGAATGCTCTGTACATTGTATTAGAATATGTTTAGTGTATACAGTACATACTAAAACACAAAGAGTAGTAAAGTGTGAGAGTAGTATACCTGTGTTCTGTGGGTCAGTGGGATATTGGGCCAGTTACTATAGGTGGTTGAGGGCTCAAGGCTGACCTTGTTAACGAACCGCTTGGAATCGCTCGCCGGGTCAGTTTGGACCCGGGGGCTGCCAAGCGTAGACCTTGCCGCTTTCCTTCTGGGGCGAGAAGAAAATGTCTTCAAATGTCTTCAAGGACAGAGCTTAAATTATTTGAAACGCAAACCATTTATACAACTGACATATACAGCACTGACATTCCTTCTGTTTTATGTTTTACAGGATATTCTCATTAGTAACAGTCTTGAACATTGTAATTTTCTGCATTGTCATTTTCAAAGATGCATCAGTCTGGACTGGTTCAACATCAACACAGTGTTGACAGAACTTTCACTGTTAAGAATATGGAGTCGACCGCCTGGTTTTTCTTTAGTAATATACAGTATGTGGTGACACCATTTCTATGACTCTTCCTCCACCGTTACAAGCTCATCCTCACGCTGTGATGTCATAAACATGACCTCCACAATGCTTTATGACTTAATCATAACCCCTCACTTCTATATGACCACTCACTGTTCTATGACTTCATGGTAAAGACCCACCATTCTTCTATGACATCATAATTATGTCCCCTCAAAACTCTGCAATAAAGTTCTGTGATCTTTATCCTGTCTACACAGCCTTACCTTCTTTTGCAACACAGAAACACGACCACTGCAAACAGTATAACACACCCACCCACCAGTGCTGTCAACACCCAAGGAAGCAGCAGCCCTTTAGCAGAGAGAAAGAGAGAGAGAGAGGCAATTGTGGTTCCATATATTGCAATTATAGACTGTGGCATCATGAGCACTATTCAGAAGACTTCACATCATGCTGTTATATATTACTTGGAAACTCGCTGCTCTCTTTCCGTTTAGCACACAGATTGTGACACAACTACTACAACTAATAATATTCAGATCAATGCTACTACTGCTAGTACAATTAGTACAAATAAAAATGTAAAAATAATAACAAAAATGTAACAATAATACAATAAAGACTACTAAAAACAATACGATATTATTAATCGTCACATGGCGCTGTAATGGCGACGTAGTCCAGCTGTCTCTCGTGTTCGTGTTTGTTAATTTGACTGTATTTTGTTGTGTCAGGCTTTTGTCTTTTGTTTTTTTCATGCGCTGTGTGTCTGTTGTGGGACGGGGAAGTGGGCTGGAGATTGTTCAGGGCACTCTTGCTGCTCGTTTTGATAATATTGACGAATTGTCTAACACATAAAACATAATTTTGTTTGTGGTCATTACCATGGAGACGCATTCGCAACATATGCTCGGGAATGTCCGGATCTGCAGCTACAAAGTTTACCATCACTCTTCACCGGAGTTGAAGATGTCGGGAGTGATCCAGGAATGCAGGCAATCTCCAAAAGGCAACCAGGGAAGGGAAGGAGAAGATAATGCGGGGGAGGACTGAGGCGACGAGTGGGAAGGCTGACGCAGTTCGGTGCTCCGTGTTGACAGTGGACACAGACCGCAAAACACTGCGTGTATGGAGGAAAGTCGTGGAGGCGGAGTTTGTGTGTTGGACTGTTTGATAACACTGGACATCTAGGGACAGTGGGGGTTATTTTTAATCATAACGTTTGGCTGTAGGCCATTCCATTTTAATTCACTTAATTTGTTTGATTAATGCAATGATTCTATTGAATGTCTTTATTTCATATGTTTGTTTGTGTGTTGTGGGTCTGCCCCACTGTCTATGCCTTTTTTGTTGTTGCTGGTGGCTACAACTGAAGTTCCATAACGAGAAAATAAAAGTTATTCTATTCTATTCTATTAATAATGATAATGATAATAATAACAGGAGAATATGTTATTTTATCTAACAACCGTGAATAAGAAGAAGAAGAAGAAGAAGAAGTTCCAACCGATTGTGGTGTCTATGGGCAGGTGGCGGGTGACGTTCCCCAGAGAGTTGTGTGCTGTACAGGACACACTGAGCTGATGTTCCAGAGGCCCTGAGAGCACGGCCGACACCACGCCGCCATTCCGCTCCACAGCGGAAGCGAAGGATGCTGGGTAATCGGTGCCGTTCACGGTCCAGTGCAGCGTGGCCTTGGGATGGGCCTCAGCTCGGCACACGCACCTCAAAGCGCCGCCCGTCCCAAAGCAGGTCGTTCCCGACAGGATGACGGGAGAAACTGGAATGGGCGGGGGGAGGAGCATGTGACAGAGTTCATGATGTCATAACACCCCTACCATAAGATGGTACACGTTAGAACTGTAACTGTCTTTGATGGATTTACCCAAATACAACACAATCAATGCCTGCTGCTACTCAGTGTAGAACAGTCCAAGTCTGTCAGAGTTATTATTATTATTATTATTATGCATCTGTGTAAATAATGCTGATCATTGTTTAGCATTTTGTATGCCCATTTCCTCATTACCGTGCAGGTGATAATATTAGGTAAAAACTCGAGCTCACATTGGACATTGAGTGACAGCCAGTTTGATTGGCACCTCCCCAGAGGGTTCTGTGCCATGCAGGAGTAGGAGGAGTCTCGCCTCACACTGGGCACAGACACCTCATCCACAGATGAGTCCAGCTGGACGGTCTGTCCGCCCCAGCTCTCCAGCCACCGGTACAGAGTGGGCAGGGGATTGCCGTTACTATGGCACCTCAGCGTTACCGCCTCGCCCTCCCTAATGACAAGCTTCTCGGCTGTGAGGTTGACGTCTACGGGGGCGTCTGTCACCATGGAGACAACCACAGCTCAATGTAGGTCAGGTATTGCTTGTGGACAGTAATGAATAATATTAATATAAAGTTATGGCATTTATTAAGGGGACATGGATTGTCTTACAACTATTGTCCGGCCTTTTTTAGCGTTTCTGGCTTGGCTAGAGCTAAAAACTATATTTTTTTTCTGACTGCAGGGAGAAAGGTATTGAAACTGAGTCTAGTTTCAAACACTCAGTGAAGTCATGTGACCTAAAAGGGTGAAGAAAAAGTTGTTCACAGCTGAAAATATTTTTAAAAAATTAAAGAGGACAAGATAAGTACATGTTTGTAAACAGACCTATGGTGGAATGTTTGAGGGTCCCTAGGGTGGGGTATCAGGCCCCGTATCATAGCAACACACTGGGACGGAACAACTCGCCAGACTCACGTGAAACGTCAAGGCAGATGTCCGGGCTCCGGCTTTGCACCAGATGGTCAAGCTGGGCCAAGCAGTTGATCACCCTGCCGTTGTCCCTCCATGACGCCCTCCAGCTCACCGTCGCCCTTGACAGCCACACGCCCTGCGTGACGTCCGGCGACATGCTCGCACTGGTGTTGTGGCTTTCAGGCAGCCCCGCCCAAATGAGGGCCGGGGGAGATATGGGGCAAGAGTGGCGGATGGTGCAGTTTAGAGAGAGGGCGGAGCCTTCCGCAATCTGATCCTGTACTGATATTTGGGGTAATGCTTTCATTCCTGTCAATGAGAACTTACGATTATGATTATTATTATCGTTATAATTATTAATAATGAAAATAAAAATAATAATATTAATGAGAAAAAGAAAAAGAAGAAGAATATAATACTCATAATAAGGCTTCATTAAAGTGTGCTAGAATGTTAAAAAACAAAATGTTAAACTTCTTTACTGGCTGCGATCAGGTAGTAACAGTAATGACGTGAGACATGACATCAGTGACAGAGGAAATAACTCATAAGCAACACCAAATAACCAATCGGGAAAGAGCAAAGGGGTACCATGGAAACAAAAACCCCCCAGGCACAGGAGTGTAACTGATGACTAATCAAGATTAAAATCTGTAGCAGGCACACATCTCATAACGTTGGTGCAATTGCATGAACATATATTTTGAACCAATTTATTATTTTATTTATCTCAGACCATCAAGGTAGGATACATACTGTATAGATAAACATACATACTATTCATACAAAGATATGTACTGCATGTGTGTATCAACAGGCCAACAGGCATCAAAGTGAGAAACCCTCACCTGTGACCTTGAGCGTCACGGTTTGTTCATAAAACCTCTGGCTGCTGGACTCATCGGGGTTGATCCAGGTGTACAGCCTGACGCCGTCGTCCGCCAGCCTAAGGCCTCGATCCTCAGAGAGCAGTCCCCCTCCCGGGGTGAGCCCGACGCCGACGTCCGTCCCCGGAACTGCTCCACCACGGCCCCTGGGTCTCGGCCGTCGTACACCTTGGGCCATTGGAGGGAGTGGTACCGGTACCAGGTCGCCCTGGAGTGAGGGCTGGTGTGGCACGGGACGATCACGCAGGTTCCCTGCACCGCGGAGACCGTTTTCGGAATTTCCACCTTCCAGGTGAGACCGAGGGCACTTCCTGAAAGAAAAAGCAGGAAAAGGAGGAAAATAAATCGGATGAATGTATGAAATTGAACTGTAGGTATGTCGCGTCCTTGGGTCTGCACAGAGCAAACTGACCCAAGATGGTTACACTATTCGGTGCCCAAGAGTGTGGTTTCATAAACGTCAAAATAGGTGGATCTACTGTATCACGGTATTAATGAGTCACTACTCTTCTGATTGGTTCACTGTAATGTTCATTACTATGGAGAGAGATGTGCCTCGTCTGATCTGTGTTGTAGTTTCTTCAATGACCTTCGGTATGCAATTATTGTCCGTCACTTTGGATAAAAGCATCTGCCAAATGGATGTAATGTAATATAATGTTCATATGGTGAGAGATTCATGGCACGTTTACGTTTTAGCCATTTACCAGTTAGTCTTAGCACTGACAGAGCTTAAATTTATACATACAGTCCAGTTATACAGCCGGCTGTTCACTGAAGTGATTCTGTTTAAGTGCCTTGCATTGACGCATTCATGATGATGCAAAAAAGGAAAAAAAAAAAGATCTTTATGAAACATTTACTGGGTTACCTGCCAGGAGAAGACAGAGCAGTCTGGTAAGTTTGTATGTGTACATGTTGCAAATAGGAAGCATCATTTATACAGGAAAGGATCTTTCTTCTAGACATAAAGCCTCCAACTCCAAATGTGGCTCCCACCCTGAAATGAAACATCTTTTTACATTTCAATTTTACACAAATTTACCAGTTGTGTATGTACCAATTTGCTGCTCATTTGTTTTTCTGCCCTCGTTTGCTTTGGTGTTTCTGCATTAAAATTTGTGATCACCCTCCACCACCCCAGCTTCCACCTGTTGTTTGGATCTGTTTTTATACGGGGGGTTTCTGGTCATCTCCTATTTAGCGGGGGGAGATGCCTGTGCTCCAGAGTAGCACCTAAAGCAGATCCATTCAGCGACAAACCGAAATAATTATGCAGCAACATTTTATATGAATACGTGAGTTGTCTTGACAGAAATGGCAGTATTTTCTTTTACATCTTATTCTTGTCCAACTCTGCAATGGTAGAAATGTTTTAAGGAAGTCTCAAAGCCCTCAAAACCCATTATTCAGAAGGCAGATGTTGCAATAAAAAAAAGACTTCAAAAAGATAATAGGAAAAGATCAAACAAATAATCCCAACAGAGTGAAATATAGTAGGACCTGATTCACATTCAGTTGAGTGATCAATTATGTTTTTGTCTGTTTGGTAGTGTTGGACTAAGGTACACAGTTTGAGACGGTTTCAATGATTTTTCAACAAGATTACATTTAATCTGAGAAGGAATGATTCTCCATATTCTGCAAACTGAATACGTTTATCTTTCTAATGCCAAAGCAGGTTTAAAAAAATGTAATATAAAGAGTCACCTCAAACTTCTAGTGACATTTTAATCGTGTCAGGGTGTGGTGCGAGCCTACAGTATCTTAGGAGGTACTAACGTACAGATCACAATATATGGCTGGTACAAACAAATAACAATACTCCACAATGCAGCAACAGTTATTCTAAACATGTACAGTAAATTATAACTGCTGAGGTCTCCGGTGTTCAGAAGAAGGCATATTATTTCATTATTTTCACCTGTCTTCTCATACCGCGCTGCATACCAGCGAATCTTCAGTGATGTGAAATTACAGTTCAATGTGTTTAAGTGGTATCTGTTTTTGAAGAGTACTTAGAATTTTGTGAAGCTCTTACCTTGCCAAGGGAATGGAAGTGTCTCAGCTGAGCTCATATGATTCCTTTTTTTAAACGTGGCCCGCTCTAAATATTTTAGATTTTTAACTGTGGGTTTGTCTGCTATAAATTGTCTCTGATTCTTGCCTCTAACAGGAAGTAAGACTTCAACCTCAACCTGAAAGTGACAGAGGTTCTGTGAAGAGGCTGTCGTGTGCGATGCAACGGCATTACGAAATGTGTGCTTCTGTCAATAATACAATTACCGTGAGTTTGGCCGCTTGATCTTGCTTAAAATTTCTTTAAGCATCCTCTCTTGTGTGCGGTTTGCGCTCAGTTGTACAACTTTATTACAACAGCTTTGAACTACACACCCACAAAATACTAATTCTTTGGACTACAACCTGGGCTGTGTCTGAATCAGAGCCCTATCTGCTGTGTCCTGTCTCCTGTGTACTGGCAGATGTGTGCTGTTTGTGTATTGTTTAGTATGTAATGTGCAGTATGAAAAAAAAAAAATCCTCCACACTATTTTCCAACCGTACTGTGAAAGTGTCTTAAGATGTCCCACCCTTGCATGGCCATGCAAACATTTTTATTCATTATATATATTTTTTGGTGTTATGACCAATATGACTGCTGCGCGTCATATTTATGCAACCAAAGTGTTTGCATACTTCTTGAAAAGTATGCTCCCAAATATACTCAGCGAAGCCCCGGATGTACGTATATCATACAGGGGTTTTAAGTATAGTGCTTTTAGAGAATACTTTGCCTACTTGACTACTTTCTCGTCCTGTCTATTCAATAAGCATACTCAATAGTATGGGAGGCTGCTGATTCAGACACAGCCCAAGATACAGTTCCACGTAGCTAAATGTGTGCATCCCCCGTTGGGCTCAGGAAGGTTAGGAGCCAGTGGTATAGGCATAGCACTGATCCAACACTTGGAAATAGCTGGTACCTGCCCTCCATCAATGCTGAAATACACACATAGATACACACACATGCACACACACACACATGAAAGTAGAAATAGAAATGAAGAAGACAGAAATAAATTACTATTATTAATTAAAGTAAAATGGGCACACATTAGCAGTGCTGTACTGTAGGAGTGATTGAACGAGGTAATGTTGAACAAGGTAAATACATATATAAACATGAATGTTAGTATTTAGATAAAATATTAATGAAATAAAACAATAAAAGTAATCATCCTGTACAACATTTCCTAGGGATAGACATGCAATACTGAAAGTGACATATGCAAATAAGACACAAGATAACATTATTTAGATAAATTAATTTCATGGTGATGATGGCTAATGATGATGGCTGTTCAAATAGGTGTGCAAAACTAGCCCGCAGAACTCTTTCAACTTCATCTGTCCTAACAACGCCAGGATCCATTTCTTCATTGTCGTAATGCATAGAAACATCTTCAGGATGTTTATGTCAGGAATTGTATCCTCCCAGTCCGATTCTGCATCCACGCTGTTAGAGTCAGAATATGTGGGATTGTTTTCATCTTCCGCGAAATAATCCATAATCAAGCTCTCCCACTGACTACTGTAGGCCGCACCAATTAAGTTATGTGCATCCATAATCAAGCTCTCCCACTGACTACTGTAGGCCGCACCAATTAAGTTATGTGCATCCATAATCAAGCTCTCCCACTGACTACTGTAGGCCGCACCAATTAAGTTATGTGCATCCATAATCAAGCTCTCCCACTGACTACTGTAGGCCGCACCAATTAAGTTATGTGCACATAATTGATTGAGAGCATTAACCACATTCGTGGCAGTGGCCGTGGTCAAATACAATGCAATTATTATTATTTTAATAGGACCAAAAAGCACATCCAAGGTGAAATCATTTTAATGAAGTATCTGAGAATAACGGTACATTACATCACATGGCTAGAAGGTGTGCCCTAAAACCATTAAACGCACAAGAAGTTTGGGCTGAAACTATAGCAAGCCTAGTAAACAACTTGGTCATAGACTAACTTTGTACAACGGAATCGAGTATTCACTGAGACCATGGTATACATAGGCCAAGTTACATTATCACTCAGTTAGCAAAGCACTTTGGTGTTTTTACATATGTGCAATATTTAATAATATATTTTAGTTTAATTTGTAATTTAAAAAATATAATATATCTGCAGACAATTGCTTCATAACCTTTTAAATTTGAGTCCTATATTTTCATCTTTGGCAAATGACCATGGCATGAGAAAATAAGTGCATGGTATAAGTGGAATAATGAACCAAGAAAGGAACAGCCACGGATATTTATTTTTTTTGCTTGTTTTTTTTTTTCTTCAAAAACGGAGTGTGGTGAGTTCGGCAAAATTAATCTTTTTGCATTTACCTGTAAGTCCAAGTTAATGAATAATAATGCTGGAGGCTGATTCTTTATTTAGGGGATGTGTAAAAGCATTACGGTTGTGCGTCCTTCTTTTTAAAGACCACGTTGGAGTACTCGCATTCTGGGATTCCCTCCATTTCCTTCTTCTCCTACTTTTCCACACACAGGTTCTCCGTCTCCATCAACGTCAGACTTTGTACGTGACTACTGGGGGTCCCTTTGACCAACTGCTCCTCCTCTGGGCCCCTTCTGGGTTTACCTCTTGACCGCCACCTGTGAATAGACCACGTCGGCCCCTCGGCCTGCAGCCCAATCCTGGCCCTGTGTCTCCACGGACTGGGGGGAGTGCTTGATGGAGGCGTAGTGCATGCCTTCCAGCTGCTCCCCGATTTGGCCCTCTGCCAGGGGCAGTGTCTGTGGGTCTGTCCCTCCCAGCTCTGGGGCCCTGGGCGGGGTGGTTGCCATGGCGTGGTTGGCGTAGATGGGGTCTTCCGCTGGGGGAGGACTCTGCAAAGCAGGTGAGTTTATGTTTATGACCGTGTGCATTTCTCAACTGTTCTGAAAACAGTTGGAAAAAAAAAAAAGTAGAAAAAAAAAAAAACTGGAGGGATATTGATATGGTCTTCTCGATCTCAGGAGTCAGCAGGCAAGGTTGGGTACTGGATGATCTGCTGTTAGGGGGTTGTTGGGGGTTTCTGGTCATTTCCTCTTTAGCGGGGGAAGAAGATGCCCATGCTCCAGAGCAGTACTAAAGCAGATCCATTGACCACCAAACTAAAATAATTATGCAGCACATTCATTCATTAAACATGTTATTTAAATACGTGAGTTGTCCTGACAGAAATGAGCGTCGCAAACGAGTTTGCAGAGCAAGTGTTGTCGGAGAACCTCTCGCTGTAGCCTACTATGGTCGGCTAGCAATCATGCGTCACATACTCACCCAATCACATGCACACACCTCTAATGGAGCAAACTTTTTAAGCCAATAATTAGTTCTCTCTGTACTGCTTGAATGCTGATGCGCTGCTCTTTGTTGCTTACGGCTTGTGTTAAAATAAATTTGCTGTCACCCTCCACCACCCCAGCTTGCACCTGTTGTTTGGATCTGCTTAAGTATGGGGGGTTTCTGGTCATCTCCTGTTTAGCGGGGGGAGATGCCCCTGCTCCGGAGCAGTACTAAAGCAGATCCATTCACCGCCAAACTAAAATAATTATGCAGCACATTCATTCATTAAACATGTAATTTTGTCATGGTTATTGGCAGCCTCTGATGTTTCTGCGGTCGTTACTCTATTTGACGTCGTTGGGACGCTCTATCGGATTGTTTCCTTCTCCATTCCGGTTTTTGGATCTCGCTCGGCTATTATCCCTTACACCTGTTTTGGGTTTCCTGCCAGTTATAAATAGCCCAGGACTTCCACATCCCTGCACTTCGATATTGTCTTTGTTATGTTGACAACGAAGTTGGTAAGGTATAGGAATTTCGGTTGTTGCATTTGGTTCGTACGAATAAGAAACGCAGCAAACCTGGTTAGAGAATTAGGATTAGATTGGTTTTCTCTTTTATTTCCAATCTTTCTCTTTATCCTTTATTCTTGTTACCTGTCATCTTTTGTGTTCAGCTCGTTCGCTACAACAGCTCTGGATTACAGGTTTTCTTTTCTATTCTTTTCCTCCACTAGTTTTATCGAGTTTTGCTTTGTTTCTCTACCTCTTGTTATGCCTAATTATTTAGTGCGTGAGGTTCTTTTGTTAGTTTTTCTCACTGTTTATCGAGATCGCCTCAGTTTCTGAGGTTGCTTTGTTTTGCCTTGTGCTAGTTTTGCTCCCGATCCTGTTTTATCTCCGTCCTGGTGCGGTTACTTCCGCTTTGTGGCATATCTTTCTTTATACGCTTTTAGAAATTCTTATCGGTCGCGTTTGGTTCTCCGAACCTTACGCTCCCCCTCACACATCTAAATACGTGAGTTGTCCTGACAGAAATATATTTATGCAGGCATATTTTCTTTTACCTTTCTCGCACCCTTCTTTAAGTCTTTAAGAGTGAGAGTATGTGTGTGTGTGTGTGTGTGTGTGTGTGTGTGTGACACAGGGCTCAGACTCACCCCATCCATCACCCCAGCTTTGATGTCCTTCATTATATTTCCAGAACACCGGCTGTCTCTCTTTTTCCTAAAAACAACACACAGCATCACTGCCGACATACAGCACACACCTCACTGTCATTACAATCACCATGGAGATCAGCTTTTTTTAAACATTTAGGCCGTATTTTTTCTACTTTCTGCATTTTGGAAATTGCATTTCAGCATCACAGGGGGCTGCACTTTAGCAAAGTAGCACACATCAGCAAATCAAAACCAAACAGGAGTGATTTGTAACCTCAGTTCAGGGAGAATTAAATGGTAAAAAACCAATGTAGCCAGAAAGCATCCACCAATCTCTGTTAGCATTGTTCCCTTTGTTGTTACCAACATGCTCTGTGATTGGTGGAGATCCTCTGTTTTTTTCTAGGAGTAAGGAGACATCACAGCCATTTTACCCCTCTAGAATGATCTCTGCTTCAGATTAGATAAACAACATATGTATTAGGGGTGTGCAGCGATGCCACTATCTGTATCTGTATCTGTTCAACCATTAACAATATCTGTATCCGTATCTGTAGTGGAATTAGAAACCGGAAGTAGGCGTGGCTTCGACCGGAAGTTGTGTTACATATAGGAAATGTGATCTTTTCTGGTCTAAAATTACGAGAAGAGTCTTCCTGCAGACATCCACCGTGAGGCCCCACATCCACCGCCAGGCCCCTCGGGGCCTGAGCGTTGATCTGGAAGTTGCGTCATGTGCCCTGGCGTCACTTCCGACTACGTGCATGGACCTTTTCGTTACTTCCCCATTCTGTTTGCGAACACAACAAATGAGCCGGACACATCTTCTTTTGTTGATGCAAATTTGTTCTGTTCCTAATAAGTGGATTTCAACAAGCCGACAACTCCCACCAAGGTAAATGATGCCAATGTAATGTTGAAACCAATAACGTTAACGTTAAGCAGCAGACAACAACTTAATACTAGGAGTTGGCTAGCTAGCTCACGTTAGCAAATTAGCACTAATGTTACTAACTTGTATGTTGTTTTTTCCATTGCTATGTTTATTTGTAGCGCAGCAAACGTTTTCAATCATGATAAGTCATGAATCATAATGTTTGTGTAATGTCACTAGCTAACGTAAGCTAACATTAAGTAGTAGCTAGCTTTCTAGCCATTAGTGTTTGTCTAATGGCAGTTAAGTAACGACATACTTTATATATTGTTTGTTTTACAAACATTAGCACTTCAATTAACGTCAGTTTTATGTGTGTTGCTAATGTAACGTTAACGTTATGTATGTAACGTTAGCCGCCTACTGTAGTTAGATACCAGCTCTCTGTTCTCAAGTCGGTCTTTTAACATTTGCTTACTCGCTACAATAGTTTTTTGTGGGGGAGGGGGTGATAAATGGATCCTTTTGGCCTGGTCAGTAAATAGTCCCCCAAGCTATTGTAGAGCAATGGCAACCTTGGGTCCCCAAAGCTATCTTTAAAGAATATAAACGTGACTGGGAGTGAGCCAGTTCATGCTTTTATAGCCACGATCAGAATCAACTCATGAAATTAAAAATATAAGTACAGATAGCCAACATGTAATGTTATTATTGGCAATCATTATTTGTATGAATGTATTAAGTTATTGTACTTATTCTGTTTTTTTTACTTATGTTTTTTTATTGTACTTATACTTATGTTTTTTTTTTTTGTTTTTTTTTACAGATGCATCATTCCATTCTACAGGGAAATTCAAATTTACAACTTGACAGATGCACAACCTGCTGCAATTTGTATCACTGTCCACTTTGCCCGACCTTCAAACCCACAAAACTTAATAGATTAAAGTCTCATGTAGATTTCCATCTAAAACATGCACTGACTTTCAAAGGTATGTTTGTTTAAACAATTGTTAGATTTTAGTAATTTCAAAGTTCGTTTAGCAACATGTTTCAGTTTAAAGTAGAATCTGTATGCCCAAACATATTAGGGACTTAGGTGCTGAACGGCCTGGGAAATGAGCTATGTTAATTTAATCCCCCTCCCGCATTAAATACTCATTGTCACCTACATGAATGCCCCCGGAGTTTCCTGGGAATCCTAGCCTGGTAGAATAACGTGTGAAATAAAGTTGTAGATCTAAGCCCTGAGACAGGAAACTAGGAAGAAGAACCAGAGATAGGAGTGAAGTAACACAGCCACGAGACTTCCCTGTCTAGCCATCCCTTTTGTTATCACCGACATGACATTTCCTGTTTTCTGTGTATAAACGCTGGGTCAGTTTGGAGTGTAAGTGATGTTAGACTAGAAGCTGACATAAACATCGTGCTAATAAAGAAGCTATAGCTACTGTCTTTCATCACGGAACCGATTCAAGACCCTCGTATTTCTCGAACGTAATTGCAAGTACCAGCAACGAACAGAAGTGTAATTGAGAAATACGAAGCAATTCTTCTCCATTTACACAATTAGATGGTGTAAGATATTCGTAGTCAACAAGATGCATTATGGTTCATTTGTAAGTTAGTGGACACTCGCATGCAAGCCAGTCCAAGAGAGTTTTCCTGCAGAGCTCAATCACCAGGCCCCCCTCGACCGCCAGGATGGTTTGGGTCCTGATTGCTGAGCTGGAAGTTGCGTGACATTGAAAAGGTCCTGGCGGTTGAGGTGGGGCCTGGTGATTGAGCTCTGTAGTTCAATTGGTCTCTGCTGAACCCAGAGTGTATTTCGTATACTTTGTATATTTCGTACCTCTGTTATTGCTGTTTTGGAATAAATGATTTTTCATTACATCTGAGAACAAGATCTGATTACTAATTTTTGTGTGACATTGTCCAGCTGCCCCGCGTCCTGGGAATGGAGGAGAGCGAGGTGGCCGAGGCCGTCAATGCATACACACGGCTCGCTGAGGGACCATTCATTTTTATTTTTAACAACCAGCAAGATATGGAGCGATTTTTAATTGAAATTGTGGACCACAGGAATTACATTATATTTTGTCTTCTTCCCTTACAGCCTGAGGAGGTAGAGTGAGGACTACTCTAGTGTTATAGTGTACAGAAATATATATATAGTATAAGATTGCATGGGTGTTCATAGTGTGTAGTGTAAGTTCTTATTGGTTGTCCTTTTCCCCCCTTTGTTATTGTCTTAGTCTATTTGATTTTCCAAAAAAAAAAAAATCACAAATTAAACTATTTCACAAATCAAATTATTAGTGTGGTTGTTACAGTCTATGGGTGCCTAATCTGTTCTTCTGTCATTCCATCATTTTGGGTTATTTGTACTTTTAAAGTTCCCTGGTAGACTATCATATAAAGTGAAGAAAATGTTGGCCATATTCCCTATTCCTATATCACATACACCTCAGCACAAATAAACCTTGCATAAGGTCATGGAATCTGTCCATGGTTCTGCAATGCTTAAAACATGCCTTCTGCCAGAAATTGTACAGTGCTGCACGGTGTTTAATTATATGTACAAAGAGTTCAACATTAGGAACAGTCTGCTGGCTTGTATTGAGGTGCCTATTATACCTCAAAATAACATTTTCAAAAATCTAGCAAGGTTCATAATATGCATATAAACCCATAAATCACTACTGAGTTTGTAAATTAAGTTTGGAACTGTGACGACTCCTCCATAATTGGATACATCAATAATGGAGATGATGAAGCTGTAGTGTAGACTTGTAGTGACTGCTAGTAGGTGTGGTTGAATCTTGTTGAAAGCACTGGGGATGTAGTAGTAGTAGTAGTACTATAACCTCTCTGCATTTGAATGGATCTCTATGGGAATTGGGGGGTGAGACTAGATTCAGTGAGACCCAATTCCCATAGAGATCCATTCAAATGCAGAGAGGTTATAGTATTGCTTGTAACAGTAACAGTAAAAATAAGATATTGAGAGTATTTTGATATTGATGGGTCACAGACTTCAGGACGTAACAGCATGCCAAGGATATGCGACGAAATATTAAATATGATACTTTAAAAATATGTATGATCCAAGGGTTCACATACTTATTCCAACAAACCATTTAATGTTGGATAATTTTGCTCAATAAATAAATTATAAAAGAATAATGTTTTTTGTGTTCTTTGTTGAGCTGGGTTCACTTTATCAAGTTTTAGGACTTAGATGAAGATGTGATCACATCTTAGATCTAATTGATGCAGATATACAGGAAATTATAAAGGGTTCACAAACGTTCGAGCAGCACTGTAGAAATTACTCTAACATTAATTTTTCCACTGATAATATGGTGTGAACAAGTGGCAGTTATAACTCGTTTCATTCTTCTGGAGATGGATATCCATTCTTCTGAAAAAAAAAATCTGCCAGAGAGACACGTTTCATGTCAGTGGGGCAGCCACGCCCACTCTCAATGTCATAGCAACACATAGAGGAGAAGAGGCGTGTTGCAGATGTGGGACAGGGTATTTAACATATCGATATGACCACAGTTTAAACAATGATGACCCCAGCAGTGGGGTTGAGTAATATAATACAATAACATGGAATTAGGGTGAAGTTGCCCTTTATACTGACATTCGGGGTCCCAGTTTCTCTTACTTTAGAATGAGCATCATTATGAGAAATGCAATCACCATGGCAACAGCAGAAGCACCAATCAGCAGCCAGGTTATGCTGAAATCTGAACAAAGAGACAAAAAAAGCATTTATTCACCCAATCACAGGGAAGAAACTGGCCTGGAAATTTACAGCATTAATTATTTCAGTTCTCTCCCATATGACATGTTAATTAATACTTTATTGTACACACTCACATTTTAATTAATGAATATTTGATGAATTAATTAATTAATTATTTAACCATGTATGCATTTGAGGGATGCTTACTGACTAAATATCAAAAGCTTATTATATTCCTAAACCAAGAACCAAAGAATCAAAATACACTTTTAGAAGGATACAAAATAAACCTCTACCCACTAATGAGAATGTCTCAAAAATAATGTGAACTGAGAGAAAATCATAAGGCTGCGTTAAACTCTATGGTTTAACTCTCTTACCTGAGTGTTGCTCTGGAGATGGAAGGTAGAGCAGGAGGAACAAGAGGGAAATATTAGGTACAGTATCATCCACACTACTTACACCGCCTTAAATAAATGCTTCAAAATGTGCACGTATATATTGGTGCATTATGTATGAGATGTTAAATATATTAACATGCCATAGTTACAAATATCATAGCTGTACGTATACTACCCATATGTTTTTCATTTAACAATCAAAATTACCTTGAAATTTTTGGGATTTTTTACATAACTCGACTCATGCTGCCATTAAATGGTGAGTGATTTTTTTCTGTCATGTACTGATGGTATGAGAACTCATGTTTTAAGTCCTTTGTACTTGAAAACTTAAGTTGATAGTTATATAGTTACGTATATCAACTTCAAGTACAAAGCGCTTAAACATCAGTTCTAACACACATTCATAAGTTTGACTAAATTGATATTTTGAGTTAATCAAATTTGTGTCCAGAAGTTCAGTTTACTCAAAATTTTGTTTGCAGAATGTTCACTTATTTTTTTATGTTGTAGTCACCTACAATTTATTACAGTGCAATAAGTAAATAATATTCCTATTTTTTCCACTGAGTAGAGCTTGGATTTGTCAATTCAATTAGCTTGTCTGTGTTTGAGGTCTGATGGTAAAAAAGCATTGCATTTACGTTTGTCTGTTGCTCTGTTACAGTTTGTACAATTTTTATCAACTCCTAATCCACGTAAAAACTCATGCCACCTGATTTCATGGCACTCCAACACTACATGCAAATTAATAGATGTGTGCATGTGTCTCTGTTAATAACATTATAATTAATATAAAGAAAATGTATTTCACAAAATAGTGTAATGAACATATCATTGATATAATTGCAAACTTACGATCAACTTCCAGCTGTACAGTTGGTGAGTTCTCCTTGCCATGTTTATTCTGTGCTTCACAGTAGTACTGTTCACTGCCACTGGACTCAGTCACATTGAAGGTGAGATTCTGTCCAGTTCCTACAGTGTTCATCTCTCTCCCATTCACTTTATACCAGGTGTAGTGCTGCACTGGTGGGTTGGCATTACTGCTGCAGGTCAGAGTCACAGAGCTGCCCTCTAAAACTGAACCAGAGGGACTGATGGACACTGAGGTGTTCTTAGGAGGATCTGGAAGATATGAAAATATGTGTACAATTTGCTTTGCTTTTAGTTTCTGTGTACACTTTAAACCATCTGTTTTGATTGTGCCCTAATTATGTTTCACCTTTAAAAGACAAAGTTAATATTTGATTGATCCTTGTCCCAAAATATAAAATTGAACACAGAAATTAAACGAGGGAAAGTTTTGCCTTTATAGTATAACAATAAAATTGACTGCTGATTGGGTGGAAACAAGTAAAATTGATTCTATCCTGGTCTTATTCTTAAGACAAACTCTCTCTTACATAGAACTCTGAGAGTCAGACTGGTGTTAGATGACTTCTGAATGTCTCCTTGTTGCAGTTTGTAAAGCGCCCTGCAGGTGATCTTCTGCCCATGGTGGAGGTGGGAAGCAGTGAAGGTTATAACAGAAGACACAGATTTGGTTTGATCCTCATTCTCTTGCAGTTGATCCACACTGTCACTCAGACTGGGGGTCCATGTGAGATTTGGGGGGAGTTTGGGACAGGGGGCTGCAGCAGAGCAGCTCAAACTCACAGAGGTCCCCTCCATCACCTCCACCTTCTCTGTGGTAAACTTGGGTTTGGGTGGAGAGGCTAGGAGACATGGAGACATGAGGACGGGTTACTGTCTGTCTCAGGATTGTTGACTCACACATAGTGTAGTGCTCTACCCCCCACCCGCCCATTAAAAAATTATATTTTCACTTATAGCCTACAGAAATTAGGCACTTTGCCATGTCAAAGCATTATCATTAAAACATTAATTTATATCAGACAAACACCAAACATGCTGCATATTAGCAGTCACAACGCCAGCACATCACAAGCTATAGGTTACTTATCAGGGTTTGACATCACCTGGAATTTGATTATTTTTATTTTCCATTTTGTATTCTTTGTCAATTGTAGCCTAATAGATCAGTCACAAATTCTGCGTATTTGATGTATCTACTGTGTCTGTGGATAAGAAGAAAGGAAACTGGAAAAAGGGCTCCTTTGAGGTTTTTGAGTTGTGTATCATTTATTTTATTTTTATTTAACTTTTGTTTTACCAGGCAGGTCAATTAAGTTAGGAATTCTATTGACAATGACGACTTGGCAAGAGTCAAAAGAACTCATGAGAAGCTGTAAGTTGTAAAAGAGCGAGTGCAGATCAGAAATCTAAAGAGCTAAAATGCCGAATGTTAAAATTACACAGTGGTACAGTAGGCTGCATCCATTCTCTGGACAGCGGGAGGGTAGGCTTATTCCACAAAGCAGGATTATCAAGTTATCCAGATAACTGTGAGAACAATAATGCTACGGTATATTTTCACATTAGTGAGATTTCAGTTGATGGAAATGCACTATAGAATCTGGTTTAGGAGTGTGATTTAGTCATACATATTGTTAGCTGATGATATCAAAGAACGTTTCTGAAGCTATTTCATGGTATTATTTTAGAGAGTTATCTGGCTAACTTGCTTAACCTGCTTTGTGGAATACGCCTCTGGCTAGGAGACTTCCTTCAAGCTGCGTACACAAAGTGGTGAAGTAAGGAGATTATTATATATGTTAAAAATATGTTATTTAGGCTACCATAAAAATATATATATTGATGTTTTCGGTGCAGGGCTTTTCCTCCCAGCACTGATTCTCTCTGTTCTCTCCAGGTGGTGTTTCACTGTAGCGCAATGTCGCCGGATATTGCACATATGCTGTCTGCTTTAAGCTTTAATGAAAAGGGCGTAACAGTAAATGCAGTACCTTTGACGTTAATTTGGACACCTGGACGAAAATTATACTTGAGAGGATTTGGGCATTCCAATCTGAAGAAATATTTATCCCTGTAATTCAGAGGGAAGTGGTCCAGAATTGTGGTGCAGTTCTTCTTCTGCAGTTGTCCAATTAATGTTCCTTTAATTATGTTGTGTTCAGTTATTGTGGAATTAAACACTATTGAACCAAAAGGTCCATGTTTTCTCCATATTCCTTGAGCCTCAGGTACCAGATGCTGGTCATATTCAGATAGGATATCAAATGTGCAGGGAATCAGCACACAGGATCCAGCCAGAGCTTCTATACTCTGAGGCATCCATACTGCCCAGTCTCTGCTCAGGGCTCCTACAACACACACAATACAACTCTGTAAATACAACAGCTGCATTGAGAATTGGGTCAGATTTTTCTCACACACACACACACACACACACACACACACACACACACACACACACACACACACACACACACACACACACACACACACACACACACACACACACACACACACACACACACACAACACAACACAACTAGAGGAGCTGTATGTGGATTTGGGTTAGCTAATTACACACACAACAGCACCTTTACAGACCTTGCAACACTTTTTCTCTCTGCATGGTTCATTTTTATTCATAACAATAAAGCAAAAGCATTACTGACTTACAGCTGCAATAATAATTAATATAATTAACTTCAATTGGTTACACAACAGTGCACATATTAAAAAAATTAAAAACAAAAATGAAAAAAAAGACACAAATTCCCTATATAATTATTTACAAACATACATCCTTTTGGATCACTGTACATCTCTACAGTTATAGAGATAGATAGACTCCACCCCTTTCAGGACCTACCTTGCAGCAGGCAGCCAATGAGGATGAATCTCTTCACTTCAATCATATCTCTGAGGAGTAGAGGAACTGAAGTTAGCAAACAGCACAGACCCCCTCTGTAGAACATTACACTTTCATTACAAATGTAAAATCCGTTAGAGCCCCACTGTGGTTCTTGAACATCCACTCAGAACAGAGGGTCATGTATAGGTGTTTATGCGGTGGCCAGAGGATCATTGCTGTTCCAATATTTCTACCTTGTAAAGGCTAACTGTGGTTGTCAGATATGATGCTCAAACACTCACATACTCTACATGGACCTGCAGTACATTTATACTCACGAGTGTATACATGGTCTATTGTATCGCTTTTTTAGCACAAATGGATTTTACACACTTCCATAAATATTATCGCATTAAGGGCCTGATTTACTAAGACCTTTAGTGTGTGCAAATCATTTTAGCACACACAAAACCAATAACATGACCAATGATTGTTCATGGTATTTGTTTTGCACCAATCATTGGTTGTGTTATTAGTTTTGCACACGGTAAAGGTCTTAGTATATCAGGCACTAAAGTCTCTGGCCTCAGACCTTGGAAACTCGCTTCAATGATCTGTCTCCAAATGCTGTAAACTATGAACAAGACTCGTGGTCATTACCTCCTCCAAGGAGGTTACATGATCACGACCTTCCTTTTGACCGTCTGTGACTGACATACGTATGTGGAAAAGTATTGGATGGATTGCCATGAATTCTATTGTACGTATTCATGTTCTGAGGAGGAAGAAACCTTATTGATTTTGGTGATCCCATGACCTTTCCTCTAGCACCAGCATCAGGCCAAACCTTCAGCTTGTGATTGTCCACAAGAGAAAGAACACACTCATACCTATGGCCAATTCACCTAAACTGCATGTCTTTGGACTGTGGGAGGAAACTGGAGTACCTGGAGGAAGCTTGCGTGGACACGGGGAGAACACTCTACTGAGTGCATTCGTTCTAGTTTTATCACTGTTTTTGTTGGGAAATCTCCAAATCCAACCCAGGGTCCAGTATGATTTCAAAATGATTGCTAAATGCAATGTGGTATTGAGTTCTTACATATGAATGTTAGAAGCCACCTGCAGACTGGAATTAATTTCATTGTATTTTTCTTTCATTAATTTAAAGGATTAAAGGGAGAGACAATCCCTGTTTCCCACCAGAGCTCTCTCCTCTTATTCATGAGTGAGACCTAGTGTGAGCGAAAGCCAGAGAAACAAATGCTCCCTTAGGTCGGCAGAAGTTCCATCGTCTCCAGAATCAGTGCAACTATAATTGAGACTAAAGCTCAGTTTTTCCTTAAAGATGTCTCAGTTAATCTTAACAATCCTACTAAATTCTGGAAAACCATCAAGTCATTGTCAAATTTGTCCACCTCTTCTACGCTTCAGTTTTTTAACCATAATTTATAAATTTATTTTTGCGAATTTTCTATTGATACATTTTTGGTGAATTTTCTACTGACAAATCTAGCCTTGAAATAATTTAAACCACACAAAACGCACTGTTTTGTGTTGTGGCTGAGGGTCCTGACAGAGCCAAAGAAATTAACACAAGAGGTCAGGAAATTAAGACAACATGCCCACAGACATTCAACCCTTATACACTGGGAATGTCAACACTCCCCTAAGAGTTTTTAAGATGTTCTAAGAACACATATGTAGTTTACTGTAACGAAAGCTGACCAAAGCAAAGCAGCTCTTCTATTGGTGTGTCCCTGTCCCTGTGTCCCCAGATGATCCCTCAGAACTATCTCTGGGGAAGGCTCTAATTAGTCCCAGGTCCAAAATGTTCCTAGAAGGAACCCAACAGCATTCCTCAGGGCCATAGCCCTCCCAATCTACAAGGAACTGGACCCCTCTGCCCACACGTCTCTCAGCCAAAATGCGCCAAACAGTATACGCCGGACCTCCCCCCACAAACTGGGGAGGGGGCGGCGGTTTGTCCGCAGGAGCTAGAGCACTCACGAGCACAGGTTTCAACCAGGAGACGTGAAACGTCGGGTGAATGCACATGGAGCGCGGCAGCTGTAAACGCACCGTGACCGGTTTAATCTTACGGGGTCATTTTAAAAGAGCTCACGAAGCGCGGAGCGAGTTTACGAGACTCCACGCGCAACGGGAGATCCCGCATGGAGAGCCAAACCCGTTGCCCAAACCGGTAGGAAGGGGCTGGGCGACGACGCCTGTCAGCCAGAACTTTTTGTCTCGCCGAGGTGCGCAGAAGGGACGCACGGTCACACCTCCAAACGGATCGGCACCTCCGAACAAAAGAACCAAAGGGGAGGGAGGGATTGGGAGTAATAAGAATCGGTTCGGAACTAAACCTTTTCTTAAGCTCCGCAAAAGCAGCCTCCGCCTTCGGGCTCCATTGAAACCGCGAAGGAGATGTTTTATTAGTCAAAGCAGTAATGGGTGCGGCTACTGCGCTAAAATTGCGGATAAACCGTCGATAAAAATTAGCGAACCCGAGGAACCGCTGGACTTGTTTTACTGATTGCGGGGCAGGCCAGTTCATAACTGCCGAAACCGTCTCAGGGTCCATTTGGACCTCTCCCTTAGTTATAATGAATCCCAGGAAGGAAACGGTGTCCGAATGGAAAGTACACGTCTCTGCCTTGATAAATAACTGTGCTTTGAGAAGTGCCTCCAGACCTGCCTGACATGACTGATGTGAGCTGAAAGATCAGCGAAGAAAATTTAAATGTTGTCTAGATAGTAGGGGTGTGCAGCGATGCCACTATCTGTATCTGTATCTGTTCAACCATTAACAATATCTGCATTCGGATTAGAAACCGGAAGTGGGCGTGGCTAAGTCCGGAATTTGAAAATTTTTTATAAGAACTATATTCTGTACTTTATACTTATTTATCTATCGTTTTGTTTTGTTAAAAGTTGTGTTTGTTAACCTATTTGAACCCCCCACCCCCTAACTGGGGTACACTGAACAATACTTTTTGATAAGAACTGGAAAAAATCTGAGATACAATATATAATCAACTTGAAAAGGCAGTTTTATAAAAACATCTATTATTATGCTTTATACAATTCAAGGAGAAGACTTAAGGATTATAGCCTAATGATTTAACACTCAAAATGAAAAAAGTTAAATGACCAGTCCAACAAGATGCATTTCTGAGCTAGCAGTAACAACAAAGTTCTAGAACAGCTGACAAACTTTTAATTCAAGAAAATTAAAAAAAGTCGGGACATGGCTGCATTTCAACAGCTTTTAACTCTTTAAACTTCACCCCTAGTGGTTGAGACGCATGCGTCTCAATTACAGTATTCATGTTCATCTGAAAATATAAACTACAGCTTTAAGAAAACCCCGTAAATTTTGATGCAGTATTTTTTAAAAGGGTAGACTCTTGCGAAAACCTCAGCTTCTCCAGTTACACTGCAGTGCAATAAATTAGGAGGGCGTTATTAATAGCCCAAAGCACTTACGACCCTCCTCTGGCTACAGCCACAGACTGTAAAATGCATAAAATGCACCGTTTATACACGCTAAGAAAATCATGTTCACGTATAGAAACAATAATATTTTTTTAAAACAGCATCACACAATGAAAGAATAGGGCAGAACAATGAAAGAATAGGGCAGAACAAACTCCTATGAAGGAATCTCTAAACACACACACTAATGCAAGTCCCTCGTTACTTCTTAGCACAAAGGTTTAAAAGCAAAGTGGTTGCCTGTACCTATACCGGAGTACCTGGCTTTAGGTGGCAAAGCAAGTCACAAAAGCACCGGAACCGGAAAGCACAGCGCTTAAGTAGCCAGCCAGACACCAGAAACAGGTCCAATAGATAAGTGCCGGGTGGGGGAAAAACACAGCAAGGACGCCGTCCCGATTCTGCAAGAGAAACCTCCGCAGAGAAGGGACGGAAACCTGAAAAACCATGGCAGTATGAGCTGAAATTGTCTCACTATATATTAATATATGATACTTAGAGCGTTTATATTTAAACTGTACATGCTCTATCTTTAGGTTACCTTTTAGTCTATCTTTACTGACTATCTTTTAGTCTATCTTTACTGACAATCATAATGTATTCTGAGAAAAAATTATGTTAAAACACTTCCATTATTGAGAGGATAAATGATCTTCAGAGCAGTTATATCTAATGAAACACCACTGACAGTGGCAGCCTGAAGATAATCTGTAGTTTGACAGAGCCAAGTGTTACAGAGGTAGAAATATACTTACTGTAGAACCGAAGAATATCCAGCCTTTCTCCACTGCACACTGACCCTCAGCCTGCAGAGCACAAGTACAAACTCACAAAAAAGAGGAACTGCTCATATGTGGCCTTTTGTGAAATATTCTTGTGAATATTATTGGCTAATATCCATAGAAAATGTGTGGCCATATGCAACATAAACACCCTTCTCGGAAACAACTACTGAAATCTGAAATACTTTTTCTCAGTCATAATACAAGAATATGAACATGCTGAAATACAGAATTCATTTTCATAAATACAGAATTCAATGTTTCTCTGATGATCGAGCTAGTTTGATGTCATAACACAGTAACAGAGTCTTTTTTTAAATTTTTTTAAATTTTTTATTTCGTTTATTTGACAGGGACAATGCTCAACAAATATATTGTGCCAGATATAGCTCAGAGCTAATTTTCATCTGTAGTCCCTGAGGGAAGGGTGATAACAGACAACATGGGAACATCTATAAGAATTACAAAAGTACAATACAAGATACAATACAACTCTAATCTACAATGCAAACATTACAAAAGGTAAATAAAATAAAAACATTTTAGTCTAAAACCATTAACATTTCATATCATATCACACGCATACCCCCCCTTCCCCCGCGCACGTACACACCCGCACACACATACCCACACACACTCATGCATGCACACACACACACACACACACACACACACTCATGCACGCACACACACACACACACACACCCGCACACACATACACATACCCACACACACTCATGCACGCACACACACATACCCATACACGCTCATGCACGCACGCATACACACATACCCACACACACTCATGCACGCACACACACACACACACACACACACACACACACACACTCATGCACACACACACACACATACCCATACACGCTCATGCACGCACACACATGCGCACACACATGCGCACACACACACACACACACACACACACCCGCACACACACACATACCCACACACACACACACACACACACACACACACACACACACTCCCACATGCACACAATGAATCATCATACAGCAACTAATGGTTGCAGGACTGTCTTTCTTTCAGCCATTTTTTGATACTAAATTTAAAACTCGTAAGTGTACCGCACTCTCTGATATTAGATGGCAAGATGTTCCACTGTTCAGAGGCCTTAATTGAGAAAGCTGTCTTGCCAAAACTCGTGGATCGAAATCCGACATAGCAATCTCCCCTTGTGGAGGATCTGGTTGATCTTATACCATTTCTAGAATGTGTAACGCAATCTTTAAGTGGCGGTGGGGCCAGATCATGGAAAATCTTATAAAGCAGACAGACATTAGCCAAAAACAGAAAATTTTCAGATGTCAGTAAATTGTACTTCTTAATGATATTACAATGATGGTAAGAAGTGGGTTTTTTGTCCAGTACCTTTAATGTCTGTTTATAGAGTTTATGAATTGGTTGCATTGCTGTACTACTTGCCTGAGACCAGGTCGTGACACAGTAGGAAAGGTGAGATAGTATCATAGAGTACATGTATAATTTTGCTGCATCTGTACTTAGTTGACTGCGAATAAATTTAAATTGAGCTAAGTTATATTTGACAGTCCTAACTATTCTCTTTATATGTTTCTTAAAAGTCAAATTACTATCAATAATGATACCTAAGTATTTAAATTGGTTGACCACTTCCAACCGCTGTCCTTTCACTACGATGTCAGGTGAAGGCACATCATTTTTTCTTTTCGAAAAGAACATCCTAACAGTTTTAGAGGTATTCAATGTCAGGCAAGATTGGTCTAGCCACTTAGTAATTTTCTCCATTGCCACTTTTAGCACAGATACAGCTTGATCTTTAGTCTTCGCGTGTACATAGATGACTGTGTCATCTGCGTACATTAGCATTTTAACCTCTGGAGCCACAGATGGCAGGTCATTTATGTATACACTAAATAATAGTGGACCTAAAATGGAACCTTGAGGAACCCCTATAGAGCCGTCTAGAGAGGGGGATAAATGTCTATTAACTCTAGTACAGTGCTTTCTATTGGTCAAGTATGACCTCATCAGTTTCATTGTATCTGTTGCTATATTGTGTGTCGACAATTTGGACAACAGTACATCATAATTAACTGTGTCGAACGCTTTCTTTAAGTCTATAAATATAGCTCCAACTATTCCACCTGTGTCTAACATTTTTTTAATTTCTTCCACAAAGTAACAATTTGCAGATTCAGTAGAATGGTTCGTTCTAAAACCAAACTGCATTGGATGAAGTGGGTGTTGGCCAGAGTTCAAGTGGGCCATTAATTGATCAGCAATCACTTTCTCTATTACTTTAGAAATTATAGGAAGTACACTGATAGGCCTATAGTTAGCTAGTTCACATCGATCTCCTGCCTTAAAAATTGGAGTGATCACAGCAGTCTTCAGACTATCAGGAAAAATGTTTTCCTGGATAGATCTGTTGGTTAACCATGTTATTGGGGGAGATAGGGTTTCAGCATTTCTCTTAATTAAGCAAGAATCAACACCATATATGTCCTGAGCCTTTGAGTTTTTTAGTGTTATAAGAATTTTCATTATATCATGTTCAGTAACTTCCGTTAAGGTAAGAACAGGTTGAGTATAGTCAGGTGAAGTTATCACACACTGTCTTTCCCCGAATGATAATGCTAGGTCTTTCACAGAATCTTCAAAAAAGGTATTAAATGATGTGGCTATTACTTTTTCATTTTGTGTTAGGATATTATTTATCTTAAATTCTCTGTGTTGTGAAGCCCTACAATTTTTCTTAGTAAGGTTATTGATATGTCTCCACAAAAGCTGACTGTTCCCTTTAGACTGTTCCATAAGATTCATAAAAAAATTTGCTTTTGCCTTTCTAAGTTCATTTATAACTTTATTACGTAGGTCTTTAGCGACACGCCTGTCAGATATAAGACCAGATTTCAAGGCATTTTTTAGGGCAAAGTCCCTTTTCTTCATTAGGTTCCATAGCTGTTCTGTTAGCCAAGGGAGATTAGCTTGTTTGTATCCATTGCTGGATTTCTTAATGAACTTATTTTTGGCACTGTTTATTAGATTCAAAAACTCTCGACAAAGAGCTTCAGGGTCCTCTGTAGCATTAAGGCTAGTCCAGTCTGATTGTTTTAGTTCGTCATCAAATTTAGTTGGGTCTTTCACTGGCATCTTATAAGAAATTAGCTTTTCCTGTCTAAAAGTAAATCTTTTTTTACTAAGTCTCCGGGCAATTAATATCAAATTATGATCTGAAATCCCTGTTGTAAAGTTGTATGATTTTATTACTCTGTCAGGTTTATTACAAAAGATAAGATCAATTTGAGTTTTTGTTGTACTGGTTAACCTTGTTGGACCATTTATCATTTGGTTAAAGTTGTATTGACTAGTTATTCCCTTGAGCTTCTTTCTATTAGTCTTGTCAGCCCAATTTACATTAAAATCTCCTAATAAAATTATTTCTTTGTCCTGATGGTTCAGTTCCTTTAGCATTGTTTTGAGATGATCATAGAAACTAATATCAGAGGATGGTGGCCTGTAGACACAAACTACCAAGAATGACATTTGAGGAGCCAATGTGAGTTTCACAGCCAAACATTCTATCCCAGCATTTAGATGTAATTGGGTACACTTAAAATGATCTTTCACATACACGAGTAATCCTCCTCCTTTTCTCAACTCTCTGTCTTTCCTAAATATGTGATATCCTGGAATTGTATAAGCAGCCTGAGGGGATGTTTCTCTCAACCAAGTTTCCGACAGGCAGAGAAAGTCCAGGTTTGAGTCTGATAGGAGTTTCTCTATCTGGTCAGTTTTAGAAGATACACTTCTTACATTTAAATGTCCTCCAAATATGCCTTTGGGCTTACATCGCTGTTCCCATATAACTTTAGCGTGGTTAAGTGTTTGTAATAATGGAACATCATAACGTCGTGTTTTTAATTGGGAGTCTATTAGCGACTGTTTGTTTGACTTAGCTGAGCAATTACGATGTATCCGTGTCCTCGCGGCAATCTTGGGCAGCAGGCTGACATCTAAGCCCTCCATCGACGCCGACCGTTCCTCCACTCCGACACCCAGGCTCGCCTCTGATCCCAATAGCCCCTCCAAGACGTGCCGCGGCCCCTCCACCCCGGTCCGAGGTCTGCTTTTACTGTTGAAGCAGAATAAGCAAATTATTTATTTATTTGACACAAGTTGAAAGAAAGTGGTGTCCAACAGATTAATGAATTGTAAAGAAATAGAAAGTTGTAATATATCCAATAGTTCTTAACTTATTTCAAACACATCAATATTAATGCCCACTCAGTCCTTTCCTTTTCACAAGATAACTACAACTTCACAACTGCAACATAATGTACAAAAGGGACACACTTCCTTTTTCTCACCCCAATGTTGTACAATACTGAGAAAATCTATGTATTACCACAGATAATCCAACATAGTTCTGTGTTCAAAACAACATATGTGAAAATACCTGTGTGTTGCTGTGGAGACGGGACGTGCAGCTGGAGCCTGAAGGAGCCGAGAATGTTGGGTGTTGTGTTAAATGTGGGATTCTGTCAACAAAACAAAGAAAAAAATTTAATCATCACCGTGAAATCACTTGTATCGTGAAAAACAGCGCCACCCTTTGACTTTTAAAAGGAACTTCAGTAAGGCACAGTGTCTGACTGCTTCACTTGACCATTGGAAATCAATGGGGGACTTTATAAGACATGATTGGATAATTGTGGATTATGACGCGTTTTTGAGCCGACCCGTGAAGCAGAGCCTCACTAAAGTATTCAATAGAGTTCCAATCATGCGTGTTCTTGTGCGCTGGTCTTGTCCTGATGATTGACATAATGTCTAACCATTCAGAACACGAGTTCAGCTGCCCAGCAATATATAATCATCGTCACCGCCAATTTCGAGTAGAGCCTTACTGTGTTACTGTGTTAGAGAGAGAAAGGGAGCGAGAGAGAAATGTATTAAATTTTTATGGTTGTGGCGTTGTCAGTGGTGATTTGTATTGTAAATAGTTAAATTTTGTATCGTGTTGTAGTGTTAATAGCTAGCTAATTGCTAACATTAGTGATTTAACTAACGTTGCCTAACGTTAACCTAAACTAGCTCACTTTTTGTAACGTTAGCTTTTGCCATTTCATTTGGCTGCATTTGAAAGAAAATGGAACCTGTGAATTTAAACATCCTGGATCGGATACTGCGGGATTAACGTGACGTTATTTTCAATCCTTAAACTGTGAAGAAAGATTGCAAGTGAAGGCGGATGGGAGACAGAAGCCTCCTATCAATCTTATCCAGTGAGTGGGCTCGGTAAGTCAGAGCTTTAACGTTAAATGCTCGTAGTAGCCTACGTCGAGGTGGATTAGCTAGTCACAGGCAGCTTGCTAACGGAATCGCACGTATTGCTGGCCATGTGTTGTTTAAAGGAAAGCCTATTATTTTTCATCCAAGTGTGTTGCTACAGGAGATGTTCAATGTTTGTGACAGATGGCTTTCATTATTTAGGCCACGTAATTCAGGTCTGTTAAAATTAATGTAAAATCGAAGGAGCATGACAGTAGTGTAACTGTCGAATTGAGTCATTTTATTGATGAACGTGCACTCATAACAAAATAACGTTAGTGCGGAAGACCGTGACATTCCTGAGAGATTGATCGATGCGATTCTTGGGTCATCGTGAGCTGGCATTTAGGGGAATAACGAGAGTGAAAATTGGGATAACAGAGCGGGGAGTTGACTGAGCTTCCTTCCCGCTATGATGACGTTCAGGTCGCCCTCTGTGTTCTCCGGGATGTCAAATGGCCTATTCGCACTGGACTAGGGCATTAGGCTACCTGGTGACCTCATATTATTTAGGAATTATCCCCCGACGAGTTTCATTTAGCGCATTCGCACGGGATAAACGCAGTCAGTATTTGACTCAAATTTATTTATGAAATCCCAGGGATTATCAACGGGTACGAATGAAACGTAACATTTCTATAGGCTACTTCCATATTCTCAGTTTTTCTGCACAGCGTATGCAAATTGGTGTGTTGAAGCTGGCTACAGAGTCCAATAGGCTACAATTCCTTTCAATTCAGTCACGTTAAATTCAGCAGTAACATTTAAATACTTTTGGTATAAGAATCGCACCCAGAATTAGCAATAATAATTTCCATCGCAACCTCCATAAATCTCAACTCGGAAAGATGAAGAAAAAAGCGAGGAAAAAAACAAGGAATCCTTGCTGGGAAAAAAAATATCACCCAAAATTACTGGTGCCGATTCACACAGGACTAATATTATCAGATGACCTGTTTTGTGCAAAATATGGTAGGTAATTTATGGTGGGGAATTTTGACTTTACAAATTATGGAAATGCAGATTCGCTCAGGAATAAGATCAGACGACCTCCACAAACCACAGGTCCCCAGGTAATACTACTCCAGTGAATAGGACATAAGACAATTCAAAATGATCTGAACGAAGCCATTTCAGCTACGGTGCAGGTGGATTTGAGTATTTATCTATTGCATATGCATAGGTGATTAAATAATTTGGCTGCTAATAAATGATTGTGTACATAGCTACTTGTCATTGTATTCTATCTGGTGTTATTCATTTGAGAGAAGGCAGCTCAATTTAAATGGTAGAGCCATAGTGATGAGTTGTCAAGCAATATAAACCTGTTTTAAATGGCCACCAGCTCTTTTCTGCCTACAGCTGGTCAGTTGATGTGGTCAGTGTTAAACAACTGAAAAATGGCCTAGCTCAACAGGTAAAGCAGGGGTTCGATTTTCACAGGTAGAAAAACAAATTGTGGGTTTGCTTCACCAACAATTCTGGTCAGCAGCCGCCACTGGTGTGTATCACCCAGAGAATGCCTTCCTGGGCTCAGGAGGGTTAGGAGCTGGTCATATGGGCTGTCCATCAATGCTGAAATACAGATACACGCACATGTCACGGGTTCAACCGGGCTAATCTCGTGCCCAAATCCGGACCAGGTTTTTCTTGTGTCCACCACTCTCCAAACAGTAATAGATCTTTATTTTCTACAATTCATAAAAACCAATGAATCACGCTATCACACGCAACTGACAGAAGCTATGCCCATCTGTGTTCCTTTCCCCCCCAGTCTCTCTCTCCACACTGCCGGACAAGCCGACCCCACCCTCAGGTAGCCCCCTCAGGTAAGCGTGCCTTCCCCACACACCACACAGTACACACCGACACACACACCACTCGTAGCCACACAGTGCTCGTAATAGGTATTTTAGGCGATAGGAGATGGGCATACACTCACACACACACACACACACGTGATCACCCTCAATGGTCCACCTCGGGGGCAGCCAGCCGCCTGGCCCCACAATACTTCACGAGGGGAAAGCCCACACACAAACAAACACAGCAGTGTACACTCATACAATAACAAAACTCGCTACCATCCCACGCCACAAACGAATAACATGAAACACACAAAAAGAATATATGTTGTGGAGTCCTACCCACGGCGCCACTCTGGGAGGACTGCCACAAAAAAATAAAAAAATAAGCAAACCCAAGCCGTCCGGCTCAAAAAATGTCCACACACACACACACACACACGGACAGCTCGTGCCTTGGTGGTCGCCGACGAGGATTCCCACTGTCCACTACTCGGGCGAATCCCGGGACCCGGCCTTCACTGCGCCCCGTCGCCCTCGCCGGTCTGGATGCAGGACACTGACTCCACCAGGGAAGACAGGACACACCCGCTGCCGTTCAGCTCCCCGCTCGCTCCGGTCTGAGACCCACACGCACGCTGCTGCTGCTGCATATATGGTGAAAACACGTTCCTTACGGTCTGAGGGAAGTCAGTTCCCCCAGCAACAGCTCATCGCCGTATCTCCCGGCACACTGGCTCCGTCGCACTGAACAGCGCTGCAGTTCGCCGTCATTGCGATAGGCCAGTTCTGCCGCTATTGTGGTTCTTGCTTTCACAGGCACCTCAGATTCAATGTTCAGCTGCTCGCCTCATTCAGGTAAGTTTCCTCACCGTACATGACACATTCACACTCGTACAAAGAAACATAATCAAACTAATAATAACATTTTACAGAAAAGAAAAAAAACACCGCCTCACACAAGCGCCCAGAGAAACACACACGCTCTCTCGCGCCTTCCGTCAGTTCTCCTCCCCTCAGGGAACCCAGCCCCAGCGTTCCCTTCCAATCACCCAATCCCAATGAGTACCTACACTCATCCAAGCACTCACTCTTCCACTCACCCAATCCCAATGAGTACCTACACTCATCCAAGCACTCACTCTTCCACTCACCCAATCCCAATGAGTACCTACACTCATCCAAGCACTCACTCTTCCACTCACCCAATCCCAATGAGTACGTACACTCATCCAAGCACTCACTCTTTCACTCACCCAATCCCAATGAGTACCTACACTCATCCAAGCACTCACTCTTCCACTCACCCAATCCCAATGAGTACCTACACTCATCCAAGCACTCACTCTTCCAATCACCCAATCCCAATGAGTACCTACACTCATTCAAGCACTCACTCTTCCACTCACCCAATCCCAATGAGTATCTACACTCATCCAAGCACTCACTCTTCCACTCACCCAATCCCAATGAGTACCTACACTCATCCAAGCACTCACTCTTCCAATCACCCAATCCCAATGAGTACCTACACTCATCCAAGCACTCACTCTTCCACTCACCCAATCCCAATGAGTACCTACACTCATCCAAGCACTCACTTTTCCACTCACCCAATTCCAATGAGTACCTACACTCATCCAAGCACTCACTCTTCCACTCACCCAATCCCAATGAGTACCTACACTCATCCAAGCACTCACTCTTCCACTCACCCAATCCCAATGAGTACCTACACTCATCCAAGCACTCACTCTTTCACTCACCCAATCCCAATGAGTACCTACACTCATCCAAGCACTCACTCTTCCACTCACCCAATCCCAATGAGTACCTACACTCATCCAAGCACTCACTCTTCCACTCACCCAATCCCAATGAGTACCTACACTCATCCAAGCACTCACTCTTCCACTCACCCAATCCCAATGAGTACCTACACTCATCCAAGCACTCACTCTTCCAATCAACCAATCATTCAATCAATCATTCAACCTGGCTTCGTAATTATCTAGTTTCTGACTACGATAGCCACCACCATTCCCTCCTCCATGAGGGATACCGAGAACATGCTACACGAACACACGCGCACGCATGCACTTCCTTTCTCTGATAACCAGTTTTGGCCCAAGAAACTGGAAATTAATAAAACAGAAATATACTGTATCATTATTATAGATTTTTCTAAGTCTATAGCATATTGTCACACCCATGCCTTGGTTGAGGGTTCATGTATCAACCAACCCTGAACACTCTTTTGAAAATTTGATGGCGCAGTCAGAAATAGCACTTTAGTGCAAAGGTGTTTATTCAATACCCCAAGTACAAAATAAGTGTGGCGAACAGCAACACTGAAAAAAATGGTCTAAAACAAGTGTTTTAGCCTTGTAATGAGACTTAAAATCTTTTTTCTTTTTTTTTTAAGTGGAAAATAGTAGCTTGTTTTAAGTTACTTTTTTCTTGACAAGTGAAATTCTTACCCGACTGGCAAATCTTGAAATGAGTAAAACTCTCACCCCTCTGGCAGATAGTTTGTCTTATTTAGCAAAAAAGTCACAGGAATAAGATTCTAAATATAAGATTAAAATGCTTGTTAAGATTTGGTTTTTGCAGTGAACCAACAAACAAACAAAAAAACACTACAGTAGACATATAAGGCACACTTATTGAGTCAGACACTGGCTACAGCAGTACAGCCATCCAGGCTCAGTTTGCTATCCATTACACCCAGAGCCGCTATTAATTTCACAGTATTACAATAATTACATTCAGTCACATACGTATATACATAGATGCATACAATGAGCGCCATACTTCATTGGACAGTGACACATTTTTTGTTATTTTGGTTCTGTACTCTAGCACTTTGAGTTTGAAAGGATACAATGACAATGGGGTTGAAGTGCAGACTGTCCGCTTAAAATTGAGGGTATTGTCATCCATATCAGATGAACCGTTTAGAAATTATAGAACCTTTTGTGTCACGAACCTGAACACGAGCTGAACCCAAATGCAACGACAAGGAGGCAGAGGTACAAAAACAGATTATTTATTTGTAATTGGGGCAGTCCCAAGCAGTACACAACAATACAGAACAGTAATCTCCCCGGATCATCACACTTGCTCCAAGCCGGAGCTGGACTTGACTGGATCGGGACACAGACTGGAACACCTGGAAATGTTCCAAACCGGAACTGGACTTTACGGAACACCTGGAAATGTTCCAAACCGGAACTGGACTTTAGGAGTCGGTCAGGGATTGCCCCAAACCGGGACTGGACTCTGGACTCAGACGGAACATCTGGAAATGTTCCAAACCGGAACTGGACTTGGCGGATCTGGACAGACTGGACAAACAAGACAAGCAGACGGAGCGCTAGGCATCCAATAAGTTATGCTTCGAACTAATACTCCTGAAGCGAGGGAGGACATAGAATACAAACAATCCGGGTAAGATTAATGATGAAGGCTTTTGGAGTGGGAGAGACTGGAATGTTAGTGGTAACGAATAACCGGGTTGTAGAAGCAGAGAATGGGGCAGCAGCAGAAACGGCAGGGCAGGACAGTGCAGCGGCCCAGATGTGGCAGCAGGACAACAGCAGCAGGTGCAACCGTAACCGTAGCACTGGCGGTTGCCACGGCCGGACACAGGAACAGCTGTAGAGTGGGAGAGCAGAGTGCCCCGCTGCGGGCACAACGTCAGGTGGAAAGCGGGGGTACCGCAACACAAACAGGGAGTCGAACAACGACTGCAGGCTGGTAGACTTCAAACAAAGAAGGAACCAAACACAGGAATCAAGGTTTAACACACCGGCAGGGTGAACTAACACCAATACGGAACCGAACTTTGCATCAAGACTAAGACAAGGAATTTACTAGACCAGAGGTTTCAACAACAACGATAACGAACAACAACGTTAACGAACTGGCAGTGAACAGATGAAAGAGGGTGAGTTAAATACGGAGTGTAATTGAAACCAATTTAGAAAAGCGTGCGAATGTGTGTGTTTAATTGAACAGAGCGGAGTGTGAGGAATGTGAGAGAGAGAGAGAGAGATTATAATTTTGTTCCTCCATAAAACTGCCTTAGTTCTTTGAGTACTGTTAGATAAGTGACCCAACATGGGCTTGAGATACATGTCTCGCACTCAACCATGTCACAGGAGAGGAGAGAAATGTTGGAAATTCACTGTTCAGACAAAAATGGAGTTAACACCAGAATCACATTCCTGAACATACCATTCTGTCAGGGATGTGGTAGGGACTCATACGGCACGTAATAATAAACTGTAGTTTTATAAGTCACGGGAAAAATGAACAAAAACAAGGGTCTGAAATAAACTTTTTTTGTGAGAGAATGTCTGCCTCCTTGAAGTTTCACATGAATTCCTTTAATTGTATGAGCAGCGCCATGGACAGCGACGTTAATGAGCTCTTAAGAGGTGAGTGCACATTCTCAAAGATGATCATAACTCTACGATGCTTTTGGGAAAGTGGGTGATAATGATGTTTGATGCTTTCTGTGTGTGAATCGGCTTTTCTACATGGACCTGTCGGGTCTGTGTTATTCAGTTTGTCATGAAAGTGTGCCCTGAAATATTCAGCCCACGACACTAGCGTAACTAGTGCCCCCTGGAGGCGAACACATAGGCCTACATTTTAAATAAAATACAAATCAGAAATGAATTATTGTCAACAGTGTGGGCATAACTGAACAAAATATCGGCCACAGCCTATATTTAAAACATGGTCCTACCTTGGTCATCGAACAACGTTACATACGTACATGACCATCACAGTACCTTGAAAAATGTTCTCTTTTGGTCCTATCTTGTTCAAAGAAGAACGTTACAATATGACTGTCACAGTACTTTGATAAACGTTCTCTTTTGATCCTACCTTGCTCACTGAAGAACGTTACAATATAACCGTCACAGTACTTTGAAAAACGTTTTCTTTGGGTCCTACCTTGGTCATAGAAAAACGTTACAATATGTCTGTCACAGTATTTTGAAAAACGTTCTCGTTTGGTCCTACCTTGGTCACAGAAGAACGTTACAATATGACCGTCACAGTACTTTGATAAACGTTTTCTTTGGGTCCTACCTTGGTCATAGAAAAACGTTACAATATGTCTGTCACAGTATTTTGAAAAACGTTCTCTTTTGCTCCTACCTTGGTCATGGAACAACGTTAGAAACATGACCGTCACAGTAATTTGATAAACGTTCTCTTTTATGTGAATTTAATTTCACCATAGACCCCCTGTATGTGTACACTCGCATTTACTTCACACAAACACCTTAGTCCTCAATACATTTTACATTCAAGTTTTCAGGTTTTCCTCAATTAGGCCATTAGGCAAGTAATACATTTTTTTATTATTTTTTTCATCACAAAACCACATTTTAACATCATTATTTAATATTGTGGAAACAGATAGGCTCCTCTTTCTTCTCCGCACTCACACTCGGATAATATTCCATTTTAATTTAGTCTACGAGTGATTTAAAGTAAAACCCTCTCATATATCTCCTCATGTCACAAAGTGCCCATCGATAAACATATGGAATTACTCTACACTTTCAGTGCTTTTGATTAAAAGATCAGAAAGATGTATTGGGTCGATATCCTCATGGAAGCATCTGTTCTCACCATAATGCACACACACGCACACACGCACACAGCCAACATCATGCCACTGATTCGGAAGCATACTGTAGGCTGCCCAAGCTACACTCACCCCCCTTTGAAACTCCGCAGCAACCACTTTTTTTATTCGATTCTGATCCGGGTCACGGCACCAATGTAACCGTATAGAAAGAGAGAAGCTTTTACTCAGAAGTCCAAGGTGAGATTTGAACCGCGCTCCTCTCACTCGCAAGCGAACGCGTTACCAATCAGCTAAAGACGACATCGCCGATAGCTAAGGGTAACGTCGTTATTTTGATCCTGAGGGTTGCGTCGCCAGAGAGTGTTGTCACGGTAACCTGCTACAAGGCATTCGCTTTACTGCACCTCACTGTGCTTACTAGCCGAGCTATACCCGCTACATGAGCACAGCATCAAACACATGATTTGTAATGACAATATGCACTAGGAGAATAGACAACAAGAAAATAAAACAAAGAAAAGCTCACACTGTTGATGTTTTATTAATGAAGTTGTTAATAAAGTTATTTTTTTCTCCGGGTGCTCCGGTTTCTCCGGGGGGGGGGGGGGGGGGGGGGGGGCTAACAGGGCGTTGCTGTAAAAGAACATCTGTGCTCTGTCAACCTACCCTTTATAAATAACGGTAAATAAATAAATACATCAAATAACATGGGAAATTAATATGGGTCCTTTATGACCCATGTTGTCAAATTTGGATAGTAATACAAATATGATTTTGATTCAAAACCTAAAAAAGGAAAAATAAATATGATAATTTGTTATAATCAAAAACAAGATCATTAATGAATACCTTGAATGTCAAATGAGTAGATTAATTAATTAAAAAGAGGTAACAAAGAGACCGTCAGCTATGCATCAAATTCCATAGGAAATGAATATGGGTCCATTTGGACCCATGTTGTGCATTTTAGGGGTAATCATACAAAAACATACAAACTTTTTATTCTAAAAGCAAGAACTTATAAAATAAAATAGTGGTATTTGAAAAAAAATAATTAATTGAGGATGTCCTAGCATCCTGAATGATAAAATTAATTCAATTAAAAAGTACAGCAAAACAAAACTCCCCTGGGTCCGTTTGGACCCATATTGTGCATTCCAGGATTAAATAATTGTACAATTTAAAAGCTAATATTCAGTAAACACACAGACACAACACTATATTTTAGCATCTGATGATACCAGAATGGTTATATTCAAAAGCCCAGTTGTATTCAAAGTCTAAAGATGAGAAGATTGTCCTTCATTTTGTATCCTAATCTGGACAATGCCCTCCAGGCAATGCATGTGGTGATCATGTGATGTAGATAATCAGAATAACTTCACTATTAGTTTCATTTCATAAGTTTAATTCATATTTCTTAATAAATTTACTCATTTAAAATAAAGAAGTAAAAATAAGAGAAAGAAGTAAGACTACATAAAGGTAAGTCTGTGCAGTAATCATTAAGTGAGCCAAAAGCAATCAATTACGAATAAGTAAACTTATATTTATTTATTTGACACAAGTTGACAGAAAGTGCAATTCCACAGAGTAAACATAAAGAAACAGAAAGTTGAAATATTGTTTATCCAACAGTTGTACCACCAGGCACTCTGCTCCTGCTGAATGGCTGATGCTAAGCAGGTTTGGGCTTGGTTAGTACTTGGATGGGAGATCTCCTAGGAAATCTACATTTGCTGCTGGAAATGGCGTTGATGGACCAGTAGAGGGCAATCTTCCCTCTGGTCAAATAACCCCCAGTGTAGTGATGGGGACACTGTGCTGTAGGAGATGTTAAACCGAGGACCTGACTCACAGTGGTCATTAAAGATCCCACGACACTCTTCGCAAAGAATTGGGGGTTCCCTGGTGTCCTGGCTAAATTTCCAACTTGGCTTTCTCAACCTTCCACTTAATCATTGCCTGATAAAACTCTTCTCTCCATCTCAACTGATGTATGGTGAGTGTTGTGGTGCAAAATGGCTGCCGTGGATCACCCAGGTGGGTGCTACACATTGGTGGTGGTTGAGGTGAGTTACCCCCTCACCATTGTAAGTGTCCTTGAGTTTTTTGAAAGGCACATGTAAATATAATGTATAATAATCTTAACTCAAACACATCCAATATTAATCCCCACGGCTTTTCTTTTTCAGAAAAAACTTTACGGAGTGGTTTGACTCTCCCGTCGTCAATACAAGATCTTGGCCAAAAATGAATGCAACTCTGGACGGAAATAAATGTTGTGACGTTGCATAAGGTTGTCAAAACAATGCCATGACGAATGTGTGCTGTAATCAAAGCTAAGGGCGGTCCAACGAAATATTAGAGTGTGCGACTTTTTTTTTGGCCAGGCAGTGTAGAATGATTCTGTAAAGAGGATGACAAATCAGGATGGATGAAATTAACAATTTATTCTCAGTGAGAGAATGATAAAAAAAATCTCATATCATAAAAATGCCCTTATAGGACACAGAGAAAAGTGACCCTCCACATTCAGTGGTTGTTTTTAAGGATATCAGATTTTATGGAAACCCAACATGCTCATAGTTTATAATGAGCCACTGGATCTGGTCTCAGTTTCCATCTCCAGTGTTCTGGTAGTCATGGTCCTTTTCTTGTGTAGTTACAGTGTCTTTCTGATGCTTGTTTTTTACCTAACATATGGAGCACAAACACACACACACACACACGCACACATGTGCGCACAGACACACACACACAAACACACACAGACACACACACACACACACACACACACACACACACACACACACACACACACACACACAGGTTTGCATGTTTATTTAAACCTTCATCTCTTGACAATCAGAGTTCCACCTTGACAGTTCAATTTGTTCTGTCAGTAGAGGAAGAGGGCAGTGCCTATATCCATATCATGAAGAAAATAGGAAGAGTCAGCTTCTGTTTAGATTACTAAAATAACTCTCTATAAGAAGTAACAATATATGTCAAAACCTTGTCCAATTTTGGTTATACACTTCTAAGAATCTTAAGCATACCAAATTTAATTTGGTGAATTATGGCTTTGCCAGGCTTTCATTTTGTGAAAAGAAAAAAACATAGCCCCTAAATTCTACTGTGCGTCGAAGTTAAGGACAAATGTGGATTGAATCCAGTCCAAAGTGATTCCACAGAGCATTTCAGCCCTTCACCTGAGTGTGGAAATTTTCATCTCTGTTTGAAAATGAGTGATTAAAGACAAATACAGCTCTGTAGTATCCTGTCTTTACTACAGTCATACAGTAAATCTAATTTTCAGAAACATGAATAATCAGAGTAGTGGCGCCCCCTGCTGTATATTACCCTGTGATGCATCCCACTTACTCACCTGCAGCACGTCATATTCAGGGCTGATGTTGGGCAGCTGCAGACTGGCGTATGTGTCACCGTCCCTCCCTCCCTTTAAAGGAAAAGTCACACAGATGGTGCAAATGTAAAATACAGGTGAAATCAGGCTGAGCTGCAGTCAGAGTGTTTCAGAAGAGGTAGAGGAGGAAAGGATGCTGAGACTCACCTTCAGCCTTCTAAACTATTACCTCTGTTTATACAGTATATCTCTGCAGACCTCAGTCATTTACTATATGGGATAGTTTTAATTTTAGTAATATGTTTGTGACAGCATAATCACCTCTTGGGTCACTTACTACAAAATAAAAGCAAAGGTTTATTAACTATTTTGATGAATTCATATAAAAAACTCATATGATAACGGTATATTTTGATCATCAGTAAGTAAAAAAAGTTCAAGTTAAAAAGATGTCCTCACCTTTTATTTTTGTGGATACAGAATCCAACAGTCAGCACATACAGGCAAATCAGTGCTGCTATGATAACATATAACAGTGCAGGGCTTTGGAACCCTGAAAAAACTGTCATAATGGTTGGACCTCATTCATGCTGAAAAATGTATTTTATTATTGAAAGACATCAGGCTTATACTCGTTTGCAACTCGTTTATAGGCAACTGAGGAAGAGTATTTTATAAAAAGGTTAAATACTGGTTCCCCATATTTTTAAGCTGGTCATGACAGAGTGCCCCTCCTATTCCACTTACTCAGTTTAAGCTCTTACAGGTTCTGATTAGTTTCATATAACACCAGAAAAATAAAGTTGATAGACCATGTCCTGTAAAGTAGAAAAATGTCTTAAACGGAATTAGAAATGTACAGCCTTGCAAACGGTGATATTACTTTTCCCACAGCAACAGCGGAAAACATCACGCTTAAACCTTCGCTCCGAGCTATTCTCTCATTGGTCTAGCTGCACGAGATTTACACACCCATGCGCGTATTTCTCTCGTGCCCTAACATCAGCCGAGAGAAATTATGATGTTGGGGACCGGGAGCTGTTGGCGGTCAAATGGGCTGGAAGGAGCTGAGGAGCCTTTCACGGTCTAGACAGAATATAGAAACTTGGAGTATATCCAACAGGCCAAAACACACAATTCTTGGCAAGCCCGATGGGCTTTATTATTCGCCCGGTTTCGGTTCATTCTCACCTACCGACCCGGGTTGAGGAATATTAAACCAGATGCATTGTCACGCATTTTCGACCGTTCCAATAAGGAACCACACCCTGAGCCCATCGTGCCGGCTTCGCAGATTGTGGCCCCAGTCATGTGGGAAATTGAGGCGGTCGTGCAGGAGGCGTTGCGCTCCGACCCGGGCCCAGGTGGTGGTCTGGCCCACTGTCTGTTTGTCACAATGGAGGGGGGTCCGGTGTATACCGTTCGGCGCATTTTGGCTGAGAGGCGTGTGGGCAGAGGATACCAGTTTTCAGTAGACTGGGAGGGCTATGGTCCTAAGGAGCGCTGCTGGGTTCCCTCCAGGAACATCTTGGACCCTACACTTATTAGGGACTTCCGCAGAAACAAGGCTGATGAATCGCCTGGGGTCATCCCTTAGAAGGGGGGGGGGGTCCTGTCATGGTTTCTTGGAGCCTCCGGTTATCTCTACGGTCGTTCTTTCTTTTAGCGACGTCAGGTCACTCTATCGGATTTTCCATCTTCCGTTCCGGTGCTTTGCTATCGCTCGGCGGTGATTCCTCGCTTTTGAGTTTCCTGTCGGCTATATAAGCTTAGGGTTTCCGCTTTCCTGTGCTTCGATATTGTCTTTGCTATGTTGACAACGAAGTCGGTCACTGCATTTCTGGTTCGTATGAATAAGAAACACAGCAGGTCCGGTTTAGAGATATGAGAAATATTTATTTTAGTCTTTTTCTTTCCTTTCTATCTTTATCCTTTAAACTCCTCTATCGGTTACCTTTTTGTTCAGCTTTTTCACACCTAGAGCTTAAGGTAACAGGTTCTATTTCTATTTTCATTCCTCTAGCCCTGTGTAAAAGCTTAAAAGTTACCTTAAGCTCTAGGTGTGAAAAAGCTGAACAAAAAGGTAACTGATAGAGGAGTTTAAAGGATAAACTCCTCTATCGGTTACGCTCTTTGTGTGAGAGCGTGAGGTTATTTTATTGTTTGATTACTCATTATTATCGAGTTCGCCCTCTTTTGGGGTTATTTTTGATTTGGCTTATGCTGGGAGGTTTTACTTTTAGAATTCCTTGGCCTGACAGGTTTTCATGGTTATTTAAACCTTCATCTCTTGACAATCAGAGCTCCACCTTGACAGTTCAATTTGTTCTGTCAGTGGAGGAAGAGGGCAGTGCCTACATCCATATCATGAAGAAAATAGGAAGAGTCAACTTCTGTTTCGATTACTAAAATAACTCTCTATAAGAAGTAACAATATATGTCAAAACCATGTCCAATTTTGGTTATACACTTCTAAGAATCTTAAGCATAGCAAATTTAATTTGGTGAATTATGGCTTTGCCAGGCTTTCATTTTTATGAAAAGAAAAAAACATAGCCCCTAAATTCTACTGTGCATCGAAGTTAAGGACAAATGTGGATTGAATCCAATCCAAAGTGATTCCACAGAGCATTTCAGCCCTTCACCTGAGTGTGGAAATTTTCACCTCTGTTTGAAAATGAGTGATTAAAGACAAATACAGCTCTGTAGTATCCTGTCTTTACTACAGTCATACAGTAAATCTAATTTTCAGAAACATGAATAATCAGCGTAGTGGCGCCCCCTGCTGTATATTACCCTGTGATGCATCCCACTTACTCACCTGCAGCACGTCATAATCAGGGCTGATGTTGGGCAGCTGCAGACTGGCGTATGTGTCACCGTCTCTCCCTCCCTTTAAAGGAAAAGTCACACAGATGGTGCAAATGTAAAATACAGGTGAAATCAGGCTGAGCTGCAGTCAGAGGGCCCTATCTTACACCCGGCGCAAAGCGGCGCTAACGCAAACGCAAGTGTCTTTGCTATCTTACACCCAGCGCTAGGTCCATAATTACGCCTAACGCTTACCATTGCGCCATTAACTAGTCTTGCGCCATCATTAGTGAACTGGGCGTGTTGGTCTTAACATGAGGAGTGGCCAGGATTCTTTTTGGCGTATTGCTATCTTGAGCCAGCAGAAAGCGCTTGCGCTAGAACCACCACAAACCTGGTCTAAAGTCATGTCGCAGTTGTTTACATGCTATTTTAACGGCGCATATAAGTGCGTCTACATAGGCGTGTGCACAACGCGCATACCCTCCTGTCTGTTACACACAGGGACGTGCACAGGCATGACTAAAATATCTAGATCACAATGTGAAATATTATTATTGTGTAGGCTATATCAAAAATGCATAATAATAAAAGGTTCCATAGGTCCACATACCTTTCCCTCAGTGACGGGAAACAATGCCACATTACATTGCTCTCAGCCCACTCCATCAACATCCAGGCGATGTGCGATGGTACGGGACAATGGCTATCCATTAAAAAGGAGCTGATGACACCTATAGCTATCAAGCCTAATGCGCGAATTGTCTTTGCACCTAATGCGTGAATTGTCATTCAATGGAAAACTCGCGCACGGCAATAGACGGACATTTAAGTTCTGAAAATGCGCTTCAGATGTCATTACAATACAGCTCTGTTTATCTATGAATACAGCCTGTAAGTAAATAGAATGGTTTGTGACTGAAAAAAGTTCAAAACCTTGTCCAGTGAATATTGCATTTATTGTTTTTCAAATAGCCTAGGCTACAGCGAATTTTTTCGATAGCCTATGGTTAAAAAACGGAGATGTCACCATGTTAACTAAATTGTAACTTAGCTATTCTTCGTCCTTCATATTTTTTTTAAATTACAGTGACCAGGTTTCCATACTCTCACCGTTTAAAACCCAGCTGATTTCACCCGTTATTCCTTAACTGAACAAAACGATTTTAAAGAGAACTAAGCGTCTAATTAGAAACTAAAACAAATTTGCAGCACGTTACACAATTAATTCACAATTAATTTTAATGCCATTCTCTGCACGTTTAACGGTCTTCCTGGGAAAGTGGGTTGTTTTAAAGGATTACGCTACGAGTAAAACAGGTTGGTCACATTTCCATAAACAGGACATTATTAAACAAGGGGAAATATGCGTGAACTTATGGGTTGCGAACCTGACAGTTTTATTGTATGGCTATTTAGTGTCATCATTAAGGCAAAATAACGGTATGTATGTTATTAATCAATATTAGCCTACTATGCAGGTAGCCTAATGAACTTCGGATGAAGCTTGAACTTCGAGAGAACTTCATGAGAACAGCCTCTTGGAATTGATGTTTGACACTTTCATTGCATAATCAAACGAAATTCGCTGAACAAGCAGGCTAATTTGGCGTTTTCTAAGGTGAGACTGAAGCCATTGATAGCTTATTCTCAGCTGTTGCAGGTCCTTTTAACGAAATTTAACCGCACATATTTTGTAAAATAACAGCCCTGTCTGGAATTACCGGGAACTCATAGGCTAATGGTTAGTCCGAATAATATTGATCATACTCCATTTAGCCTATTCCTTGATCACACTAAACACGCACGAGCATGTCTGTTTCGCCATCATAAGCAATCCGCCAAGGTGGAAAAGCAGGCTTTTAAAGGGAATGGGATATGACATTTTGATTGGTTTATTGAATGTCACGCCCAAGACACACCTATAATTAATGAAGCGACTAGGTTCAGCCCAGTTGCGCCATGCGCCGTGCTTAGCGCCAAAAAAACACGCCGTTAAAATAGCAAAAGTGGACTTGGACACGCCCTAAATGGACTTAGCGCCATGCGCTTAGACTAAGCGCCAAGATCGCCAAGATAGGGCCCAGAGTGTTTCAGAAGAGGAAGAGGAGGAAAGGATGCTGAGACTCACCTCTACCTCTTTACCTCTGTTTATACAGTATATCTCTGCAGACCTCAGTCATTTACTGTATGGGATAGTTTTAATTTTAGTAATATGTTTGTGACAGCATAATCACCTCTTGGGTCACTTACTACAAAATAAAGGCAAAGGTTTATTAACTATTTTGATGAATTCATATAAAAAACTCATATGACAACGGTATATTTTGATCATCAGTAAGTAAAAAAAGTTCAAGTTAAAAAGATGTCCTCACCTTTTATTTTTGTGGATACAGAATCCAACAGTCAGCACATACAGGCAAATCAGTGCTGCTATAATAACATATAACAGTGCAGGGCTTCGGAATCCTGAAAAAACTGTCATAATGTTTGGACCTCATTCATGCTGAAAAATGTATTTTATTATTGAAAGACATCAGGCTTATACTCGTTTACAACTCGTTTATAGGCAACTGAGGAAGAGTATTTTATAAAAAGGTGTAAGACAGGAATTAACGCCCAGAGCACCTAAAGAGAATACAATACCGGGAAGTGACAATCTTTGTAATCTTTGAGAGCTGTAAAGTCACGCGTCTGGTGCCGGGATGTTTGCTGGGACCATCTGGCCTCAGGTTTACGGTGTCCGAGAATGTCCTACAGTTTTATGATCCTGGGAGAGACTCTGATCTGTTTGAAACTCCCGCGCACGGACAATGCAAGACTGCCCCCGCCTGACGTCACTGAGACAGGCCACATCCTTTTCATTCAAATCACAGCATGGTATAACAGTACAGACTGCGTTGGTCTTCCTAAAGCTTAAAAACCTTAAAATGTGATGAATATTTATGCTACATTGTACAGTATATACTGGAAATAGTCCTGACACTAGAACATACATTGTACACTCTTTTTCCAGAGGAATAAGTATATATTGTTCAGTTTCTGAGTATTACATGAATAAATACACACAGTTAATGTACCTGACTGAACAGGGGAAACTAGGGTATAATGTAATGTTCTTCAACAGGAATCCTGGGACTGTTTGTGGCATTAATGTTAATCACATTTGAAAACTATGCAGAGATGGGATTCTCATGACAACCCGAACGTAGACCTATTCATGTTTGATATCGTTTTGATGGTCTCGGTGTGTGTGGTGCAATGGTCTATATTTCCTCAATGGTCAACATGGAGGAAATATATATTTCATAACTCAGGAGTAAACTGTCACTGTGGAATTATACCGCAGGAAACTCTTTCTGCCAAACCCCCCTTGAAGGAGGGACGAAAGGTGCAATATTAGCCTTCTGGCCAGTTTATGGTTTTACGATCATCCACAGCCAGATCAAACACAGAGTTTGGGCATATAATCAAAGGAAGTAAAGAACTCGGGGGAAGCTGTAACCAGACTCTCCCGCACATACTTTGTGTATTGTGTGTAGTGAATTGCCAGGTATGATTTAGTATTTTTCTATACTCTATTTTTAATATGTTGCGTTGTAATTTGTAACTATGATTTGATTATTTTAAAGTAAAGAACCTACCTGGTAAACTGTTAAACTTGATTTGTGTGGTTTCTTTGAAAAAGACATTCTATCTCTGTTAACACGGTAATGAGTTGATTAATTTCCTCAGTCTGGATTTCCCCCTCTGCTGATCTAGGGAGATTGACTAGTTAAGCTTAATGTATCACGGAGTATTGCACCCGTAGAACTCTGTCTTAAGTTAGATCATCTCCGCATGCCTTTTATACATTGAGAACGGGCGTTGCCAATATTATCTTCTCGGGTCCCTGAGCCTTTAGGATAGGCTATACCTTATGAAGTGGCCTCCTCCGCAACCTCTGAGATAAATGGAGACATCTAGTCAGCCGTGAGTGGTGTACATAAACGGCCGTATGTAGCACTCGGTGGAACCGGCGCATCCAGTTCAGAGAACAGGCTCAAGAGTACGAGAGTACCTTAACAAATCAATTATAAATTCTACATTGAAATTATATACTAATAATTAAATTGGAGTCAGATTTATACGAGTATGGAATCAGCGTTGGTAGCTGACCGTTAATATAATATACACAGGCTGCCTTTTTGGGTAAGCTGGAGTCAGCCTGCAGACCAAACTAGAGCGGGAGGCAAAGTGGTACTATTGTCTCTGACACGTGGTCAATTACTAGCTGATCCCGCGAATTTAAAGAAGCAGTCTCATCCGGTTGTAATAACAGTAACATTTCAACACTTTTACCTTTTCCCACAGCAACAGCGGAACATATCACGCTTAAACCTTCGCTCCGGGCTATTCCCTCATTGGTCTAGCTGCGCGGGATTTACAAAGGTTAAATACTGGTTCCCCATATTTTTAAGCTGGTCATGACAGAGTACTCTGCCCCTCCTATTCCACTTACTCAGTTTAAGCTCTTACAGGTTCTGATTACACAGTTTCATATAACATCAGAAAAATAAAGTTGATAGACCATGTCCTGTAAAGTAGAAAAATGTCTTAAACGGAATTGGAAATGCAAACCACAGCAAAATAAACAGTACCTCTGCACAAGATTAGTCAGGGTGGCGTTAAAAGTTGGTAACACTTTAATGAGCTTTCTTGAATAGTAATGACAGATGTCATGTGAAGCTTATAACAGTGCTATGTAGGCTTTACATAATACTGTGAAAGTAAAGTTTTGCAAACAGCCATATATACAGTAAATGTACCTGGGCAATCCCATTGAGTTGAATGGAAGCATTTGCCTTTGTATTACCCCAGAGAGGGGCGTGAACCGTCAAGCACCCGGATATGCCGCGGTGGTCTATGTGTGTGTGTTGTCCACAAGCATCTGTTAGCTAGTTTTGCCAGAGAAATTTGAACGTAAGTGAACTGGTCAGGAAGCTACTACAAGCTACTTCGAACTGAGTCAAAATGCCTTATTATACATCCATTGCAGTACAGCAAACTAAATTACACCTGCATAGTCTAATACCACTATGACCAAATGATTTACCACAAGTAACACTACCGGAAAGAAATTACACTGAACCTGCACTGGAAATACAGTGCCCTCCACTATTATTGGCACCCCTGGTAAAGATGAGTTAAAAGGGTTATAAAGAATTAACCATTTGGTGAATTAGCTTAATGTCACACTGAAAAAATAAGAAAAATCCAACCTTTAATGGAAGTAAATTTATTATGAGAAAATAAAATCAATAATCCCTCATCAATAAATAATTATTTTTAACAAAACCATGTGTGCCACAATTATTGGCACCCCTGAATTTGAATGGATCTCTATGGGAATTGGGAGGTGGGACTAAATTTAGCTGTAAATTAGACTGGAACAGTATGGAAACACATGGTTGGCTAAATGGCTCTAAGTCATCAAGGGTCTGACGTATCAAACGAGCCTTAAAGGGATAGTTTGGAATTTTGGACATAATGTCTCAATTGCGACTTACCCATGATGTAGTTGATTGATGGAAACCATTTTCAACCATTTTATTGCTTTCCCTTCTTTTGGACATACACACGTTGCTAATGCTAGCGCAACTCTATGGTAACCGGTACCATCCACTACCAAACGCACTTAAACACTCCACAGTGCACCCAAAGCAAATAAAATACGACGACAGTCTATCGGGGTTATTTTGAGTGTTTACACCATCATTTTTGAAGTCAAACTATCGTTGAATCCTTTACTTTGTGCTGACCTATCATCTCTTGGTGGTGAGGTGTTACAGCCTTCTTCCTGGCCAGACCTTTTTTGGACAAACAAAGGGAATTGTGGAATGTGGAATGCCTGCCCTGTCATGGTTATTTGCAGCCTTTGCGTTTCTTCATTTTGTTTTCCTTTTTGGCGTCATCAGGACGCTCTATCTGATTTTTTCCGCTCCATTATTCGTATCTTGCCCGACAATTATTCCCTTCACCTGTTTTGTGTTTCCTGCCAGCTATAAATACCTCAGGACTTCTGCATTTCCGCACTTCGATATTGTCTTTGCTATGTTGACAACGAAGTCGGTAAGCTATAGGAATTTCGGTCGCTGCATTTCTGGTTTGTACGAATAGGAAACTCAGAAAGTCCGGTTATAAGATTTAGCATTAGATTGGTTTGCTCTTTCCTTTCCAATCTTTCTTTATCCTTTATTCTTTCAAGTTATAGGATTTCGGTCACTGCATTTCTGGTTCATATGAATAAGAAACGCAGCAGGTCCGGTTTAGAGATATGAGAAAGATTTATTTTAGTATTTTTCTTTCCTTTCTATCTTTATCCTTTAAACTCCTCTACCGGTTACCTTTTTGTTCAGCTTTTTCACACCTAGAGCTTAAAGTAACAGGTTCTATTTCTATTTTCATTTCTCTAGCCCTGTGTAAAAGGCAACGAAAATAGAAATGTATTTATTTATTTATTTATTTATTATGCTTTATTTTTACAGGTAGTCTCATTGAGATCAAGATCTCTTTTACAAGAGAGACCTGCGAACAAAAATAAAAACATGTATAAAACACAAAGTAGATAGATAAGTACAATTCAGCCACGTTAACATTCAGCATTCAAACATCATACAGGGATATATCAAAGGAAACAAGTACATACAACATTAAGAAAATCCATGTATAAAACTTTAAAATTTTCTAAAGGAATAAGAGATTCTAGTTTAAAAGTTTTTTGCAATTCATTCCAATTATGAGGGGCATAATACTGAAACCCTGTTTTGCCCAGCTCAGTATTTATATGTGGTGTATCTAAGGCTAAGAAGTCCTGAGACCTGGTAACATAGTTATTGGATTTAAACGTAATTAATGATGAGAGATAAAGGGGAAGTTTCTTCAGTAAAGCCTTATAAATAAATACAATGGAATGTAGTTCCCTCCTCATTGATAAAGAGGACCATCCTACTTTTCCATACAAAACACAATGATGCGTGAGAAATGTATCCCCAGTGATAAAACACAATGCACTGTGATAAACTGCATCAAGGGGCTTTAAAGTGGAAGGGGCAGCGTGCATATACAGAATGTCTCCATAATCAAATACAGATAAGACAGTTGATTGTACAATTGTTTTCCTATTAGCAAAATAAATGCATGCTTTATTTCTGTACAAGACACCAATTTTACCTTTTAGCTTTTGAGACAGATGTTCCACATGAGTCTTAAAGGAAAATCTACCATCAAGCCAAATTCCTAAATATTTATAAGATTCTACAGTTTCAATTTGAGTACCACGAAGTGTATGAATGCCAATATTAGATGCATTTCCCATTAGATTTCTTGAAAATAAAATACATTTTGTTTTATCAGAATTTAAAACAAGCTTGTGATTAATAAGAGCTAACTGAAAAGAATCAAAGGCAGACTGTAAATTAGTAATTGCCTGGTTAAGCGTGGAGCCAGTGGAATACAAGATTGTATCATCCGCATAAAAATGAACATTACATTGTGGTGTTGGGAATACCATGTTATTTATATAAAGTGTGAATAGAAGTGGACTAAGAATAGACCCTTGTGGGACACCTTTACTAATTTCAAGAGAGCTAGATTTAAAACCATCCGCAACAATAGACTGAGTTCTCCCAGAGAGATATGCATAAAACCAGTTAAGAGAAAGTTCATCCAATCCAATGGAGGATAACTTATTCAATAAAATATTATGGTCGACGGTGTCAAAAGCCTTTGATAGGTTAATAAAGAGTGCAGCGCACTGCAGTTTGTTATCCATAGAGTTGACAATATCATTTATCACAAGAGTTGCTGCTGTTAATGTGCTATGACCTGGCCTAAAACCCGATTGCTGTGGTTGTAAAATGTTATTAATCTCCAAAAAGGCCCGTAGCTGAGAGTTAGCTAATGATTCTAGGACTTTGGCCAGACAGGAAAGTTTTGAAATTGGACGATAGTTATTTAAGTCACTGGTATCACCCCCTTTATATAGAGGAATAACCTGAGCTGCCTTCCATAGGTTTGGGATTCTACCTGAAATAAAAGTTAAATTAAAAATGTAAGCAAGTGGTGAGGCAATTAAATGAGCACTGAGACACAAAAGGCAGGGATCTAGATTGTCCTCTCCCATTGACTTATTTTTATTTATGCTAGCCAGTGCTTTGTAAACTTCACTATAACTTACAGGTCTAAAAGAGAATTTGCTCGGACAAAAATAATTACATAAAGTTCCTAATACTGGGCTAAGGGTATAGCTTTCTGGAACAATTTTGCCAGACAGCCTATCAAACAGATGGCCAGAGGAGATAAAATGATGATTAAAAACTTCAGCCATATATGTTTTATCTATAACTAAATCATTTTCACTAGAAATGCGAGAAGGAAGAGTAGTGGTAGGATTATTTTTTAAAGATTTTACAGTTTTCCAAAAGCTATATGCATCTGCATTACAGTTTAAAAGAGAGGTCAAGTAATAATTGGACTTTGTTTTCTTATTATGCTAATGCACTTGTTCCTTAATTGCCTAAAGCTAAGCCAATCAGCTGGAGTGCCAGTCGTTCTAGCTTTGGACCAAGCTTTGTCTCTGATATGCATAGTAGCAGAAATATCTGAGGAAAACCATGGGTTACATCGGTTTTTAATCCTGAAGTTCTTATAAGGAGCATGTTTATCAGCAATAGAATGAAATACATTACTGAAATGGTCCAAAGCTAGATCAGGATCAGGGATGCAACAAGCTCTTTCTAAATCAGAAAAATATAGATCCTGAAAAAAACCCTGTTCAACAAAATGTTTGAAATTTCGTTTTGTAACAATACTAGAGCTATATTTTTGTTTTCTGGCATTTCGAATACAAGCAATTGGGCAGTGGTCACTGATGTCCTGAGCAAAAACCCCACAGGCTAGGTATTTAAATGGCCTATTTGTCAGTATAATATCAATCAACGTTGACTTAGAAGGGTTTTTTGTATTTAGCCTTGTGGGTTTCAAGATTAACTGAGTAAGATTTAACTCAAAGCACAGTTCTTTTAACCTATTTGAACTATTAGAGAGCCAGTCAAGATTCAAATCACCCATGACTATCAGTTCGGATGAGGCGTAAGATGACATTAATTTGCCAATGTCTTCTAACGCCTCATTACTTGCAAAGGGAGGGCGGTAAATACCAATAATAGTAAAATGGGCATCCCCCCCAATACAGATGTTCAGAACAATATATTCATACTTATTAGGCACTGAGGCAGCAGCGAGTTCACATACAGCAAAACATTCCTTTACAAATATCAATACCCCACCTCCTTTAGATTTTCTATCTGATCTAAATAAATTATATCCATCAATGTTGATGTCTGAGTTAGGTACTTTTCTTGTGAGCCAGGTTTCAGAAAGGATGAAAATGTCAGGGGAAGTTTCATTCATCATAACATGCACAAAATCCAGCTTTGGAATAAGGCTCCTAATATTTAAGTGCAATAGTCCTAACCCCTGACGAGTTTTAAATTCTCGCGGTGACTCTAAATTAGACGTATGCGTACCATTATTAGTAGATGATGTAGGCAAAATGACGGAAGGTTGAGTATTTATTTGTATAAGATTTTTTGCAGTAACACCGTTGGGTCTGAATTTCTGCCGAGGAAGACGTGCAATGCAAAATGTTCCTCCTAACCTGTGGGGGGAGCCAAAGAGAGCTATTTGTTGAGTACAGGAAGTGACCGAGGAGTGTTGCAGGGGGTTATAGTGCACAGAAGTAGATAGTCACCGAAGATATGGGGCATTCAACACATGGTAAACAATGTTGGCTGTTAACTTACAAGCACCCTGTCGATTTGGGTGCAGACCGTCTCTTTTAAAAAACGAAGAACGTTCCCAAAACAAATTAAAATTGTCAATAAAACCTAGGTTGCTAGCGCTACACTGAGACTGAAGCCATGTATGAAGGCTAAGAAGTCTCGTAAAACGACCTATTCCTCGGCCCAGTGTGGGAATAGGACCAGGATAAAAATGTCTCTACCATGGCCACTTAAAAGGTTAAAAAGACGGATAAAATCTCCTTTCAAAAGCTCAGATTGCTGGCGAGAAATGTCGTTTGTGCCGACATGGATCACAACTTTCTTTATGTCCAAATTCTGAGCCAGAATACCTGGAACTTTGTCCATTAAATTGGAGACTGTGGCACCCGGAAAGCAATAAGTCACTGCCGCTTTATTTCTGATGTCCCTGACGATGAAATCGCCGATGATGAGTATTTTGGGCGACAGGGAAGGGAGTGCTGGTCTGTGCGAGGGGGCTGCAGCAAGTGGGCCTACCTGAACGTCCGCCCGCTGAGCAGGAGACGGAGAGAAGCCAGCCGGCAGCCGGGAGAGGTGGTCAGCAGGCGGTGCGGCACGTCCTGCAGTAGCCAACGGCGGCGCAGGCCGCGGAAAAGACGCAGAGGGAGATGGAGGGGAGCGGGCAACAGAGGTGAAACTGTTTATCTCATCAAGGATGAGATACCTGTTGCTCAGCTGGAGGGTTTGCGAAGGACAAGGCCGGGAGGAGCAATGGCCATTTTGTTTTCCCCCACGGAATCCAGGGGCCGGGCCCAAGAGGAGTTGAGGAGGCCTGGGATTTGGGCTTCGCGTCCCATCGAACCCAGGAACTTTCCTCTGGGAGCGGGCAAGGTGCTGTGTGTTCCAGACCCATGACGACACAGGGAAGAGTTGTGGCCAGGGAGTCGATGAGCAGCTCATCCTCTTTTATCTGGTAGAGAGTAGATATTCTCCCTTCCAGATCGGTGATCTTTTGGCTGAGTTGGATACAGCTCGTACATCCAGGCGGCGAGGTAAGTGGTGGCATCATCCTGAGCTGGGATCTGGGATTCCCGCTTCGACCAGATAAAAGCTTTAAAACCAGGGCGATCGGCAAAAAGCAGCAGGTAGATAAAATAGTGAAATGCTAAAAAAATAATAAAATAAAATAATAAAATGCTAAAATCGTGCTAAAAATAATAAAACGATAAAATAATAAAATGGTAAAATAGTGACTAGAGCAGCAGTATAGAGCGATGTGTTTTCTCAGGAAGACACAACCTGCAGTATCGATGTCGTATCACGTAGAAATAGAACCTGTTACCTTAAGCTCTAGGTGTGAAAAAGCTGAACAAAAAGGTAACTGATAGAGGAGTTTAAAGGATAAACTCCTCTATCGGTTACGCTCTTTGTGTGAGAGCGTGAGGTTATTTTATTGTTTGATTACTCATTATTATCGAGTTCGCCCTCTTTTGGGGTTATTTTTGATTTGGCTTATGCTGGGAGGTTTTACTTTTAGAATTCCTTGGCTGTCGCGCCTGGTTCTCCGAACCTTACACTCCCCCTTACAATTAGAGCTTGTTTAATTCTACAATATATTTGTAAATATTCTACATAATAATTGTGCAATTTTTGTGTTATTTACAATTTCCTCATTCGCTCAATCCCAAAACCCGTATAAATGCAATGAATTTGAAGTACTAGTCATGAAACTTCCTCCGCTGCCTCTTTTCTCAGCTTATTGTTCTTGTGATAGTCTATAGGCCTCCTGGCCCATACACCTCACTTCATTCATGAATTTACACACACATTCATAAGTGGTGATATGAGATGATTTTTACACTGAAAATGAAGGGGGTCCTTTTTTTGATCTATTTTAGAATCAATTGACTTCAGTCAAAATGTTGTTCGCCCCACTTATTATTGCAGTCATACTTTAGACCTGGTCTTATATTTTGGAATGGATATTGGTAATGTTTAGGGAAAGATATATTTACCTCTACACCAACAATGTGCATGAGAGGGTTTCAATCTGGGTTTAGGAAGCACCAGCACTGAGACAGCCCTTGCCTTAGTAATGAATCATTTGTGTCTCTCCCTGGATTGTGGCTGCATTGACATCGTTGTCCTACTTGACATTAGTGCTGCCGTTGATACTATAGACCACCATATTCTCTTCCGCAGGATAGAACATTCAGTTGGTCTCACTGGGCAAGCTCTTTTGTGGTTTAAATCCTATCTCTCTGATAGATCTGAGTTTTTTTGGGTAAACAATAAAGTCCTTTGAGTTTTCTAGGGTAGACTTTGGAGTATCACAAGGATCAGTTTTGGGTCCTTTGCTGTTTTCTATGTGTATGCTTTCTTTGGGGACATTATAAGCAGACATGGTGCTAACTACCGCTGCTATGCAGATAACACACAACTTCATATATCAGTTAAACCAGGTGAAGTTAATCAGCCAAACAAGAAGTATGTCTTAACGACGTATAGGCCTGGATAACCCATAATTTCCTCTAATTGTATTTAGACAAGATTGCGATATTAATACTTGGTCCCAAATCTCTTAGCGATCAATTGTGACAGTTTTCTTTAAATGTAGATGACTTGTCTGTCTCCGCCAATGGAGGTTTAAAAAACTTTGGCATAACTATTTATTCAGATCTTTCCATTCATTAATAAGAGTGACCTTCTTCCAATATAGCTACTTTTGTATACTTATTAAAAAGTGTGCTGTTTTGAGTATGTTTCTAAATATGATAAAGTGTATTTAAAAATTGTATTGTCTGCTAAATTAATGTATGTACTTTATTCCAAGATACTTTATTAAAATTATCCACCTTGGATGCGCTTTTTTGTCCAACTACAATCTGGTGTTATTTTTAACTGCCATTTTTATTTACGCAACATCACCACAGCACACCCTGGTGGCCATAATATAAAATGCATTGCAGCCCAGAGAGTAGACGGAGTGTTCGGATGGACTTCTGCTGGGAGGACTCTGAGAAGCAAGCATGAGAATGTGAGTGTGTGTGTGAGAGAGTGTGTGTGTGTGTGTGTGTGTGTGTGTGAGTGTGTGTGAGAGAGAGAGAGAGAAAATTGGAAACTCCCTTTGTAAAGACGTACTTCAAATATCTGTGCAGAATTGACCTGAATTCAAAATAATATCACTTACTTTGATTACTATTATTATTTATTCTTGTTGGCCTTGTTTACTGCTGCAGAACAATGCCTTCATCCTGATAGGCTTTTATCCATTACTACTCCCAAATGTTTTTTGAGAACATATTCTCCTTTTGTTCCTGCATAAAATAGTTCTACCATAAGACCTGCCTTTTCTAGTACTTCCCACACCCTTATCTCAATATCTCCAAAGACCTTCCGAGACCTCTATGCATTCAGGCATATATTAACGCAGGAGTGTTTTTTTCCTCTCTGTGATAAAAGTGTCTACAAAGTACTTGTTCAGGCGTGTGTGTCTGTGTGTGTGTGTGTGTGTGTGTGTGTGTGTGTGCGTGCACTTGTCTACCTATCCAACTGGGGAACATGGTAACATTACACAGCCACGAAGAGGGGACCTGTG
>CM056399.1:6596842-6821521 GCA_029718625.1 Synaphobranchus kaupii
CTTGCAGTTGATCCACACTGTCACTCAGTCTGGGGGTCCATGTGAGATTTGGGGGGAGTTTGGGACAGGGGGCTGCAGCAGAGCAGTTCAAACTCACAGAGGTCCCCTCCATCACCTTCACCTTCTCTGGGGTTAACTTGGGTTTGGGTGGAGAGTCTAGGAGACATGGAGACATGAGGACGGGTTACTGTCTGTCTCAGGATTGGAGACTCACACATAGTGTAGTGCTCTACCCCCCACCGCCCATAAAAACATTTTATTTTCACTTATAGCCTACAGAAATTAGGCAATTGGCCCTGACAAGGCATTATCATTAAAAATATTAAAACATATTAATTTATATCAGGCAAACCCCAAACATGCTGCACATTACCAGTCACAATGCCAGCACATCACAAGCTATAGGTTACTTATCATGGTTTGACATCATCTGGAATTTGACACTTTTTATTTATATTCTTTTTCATTTATAGCCTAATAGATCAGTCACAAATTCTGCGTATTTGATGTATCTACTGTGTCTGTGGATAAGAAGAAAGGAAACTGAAAAAAGGCCTCCTTTGAGGTTTTTGAGTTGCGTATCATCACCTGGGCTTAAAGTTATTTATTTTATTTTTATTTAACTTTTGTTTTACCAGGCAGGTCAATTAAGATCAAAATCCTATTTACAATGAAGACCTGGCAAGAGTCAAAAGAACTCATGAGAAGCTGTAAGTAAGTAAAAGAGCGAGTGCAGATCAGAAATTTAAAGAGCTAAAATGCCGAATGTTAAAATTACACAGCGGTACAGTAGGCTACATCCATTCTCTGGACAGCGGGAGGGTAGGCTTATTCCACAAAGCAGGATTATCAAGTTATCCAGATAACTGTGAGAACGATAATGCTATATTTTCACATTAGTGAGATTTCAGTTGATGGAAATGCACTATAGAATCTGGTTTAGGAGTGTGATTTAGTCATACATATTTAGCTGATGATATAGAATAATGTTTCTGAGGTTATTTCATGGTATTATTTTAGAGAGTTATCTGGCTAACTTGCTTAACCTGCTTTGTGGAATACGCCTCTGGCTAGCAGACTTCCTTCACGCTGTGTACACAAAGTGGTGAAGTAAGGAGATTATTATATATGTTAAATAAAGCATTTGGGAAGGTGAAAAAATGCACTGAATGATGTTTATATTGTATAAACACCTTATCCATGAAATGTTTAGGCTACCATAAAAATATATATATTGATGTTTTAGGTGCAGGGCTTTTCCTCCCAGCACTGATTCTCTCTGTTCTCTCCAGGTGGTGTTGCACTGTAGCGCAATGTTGCCGGATATTGCACATACTCTGCATGCTTTAAGCTTTAATGAAAAGTGCGTAACAGTAAATGCAGTACCTTTGACTTTAATTTGGACACCTGTATAAAAATTATACTTGAGAGTATTCTGGGATTCCAATCTGAGGAAATATGTATCACTGTAATGCAGAGGGAAGCGGTCCAGAATTGTGGTGCAGTTCTTCATCAGCATTTGTCCAATTAATGTTCCTTTAATTATGTTCTGATCAGGTGTTGACTCAGTTATGCTGGAATCAAACACTTTTAAACCAAAAGGTCCATGTTTTCTCCATATTCCTTGAGCCTCAGGTACCAGATACTGGTCATATTCAGATGGGATGTTAAATGTGCAGGGAATCAGCACACAGGATCCAGCCAGAGCTTCTATACTCTGAGGCATCCATACTGCCCAGTCTCTGCTCAGGGCTCCTACAACACACACACTGTGACGTTCCGTTCCCATCCAGTCCGTTTTCCCGGTTTTGTCATGTCCCTCCGTGTCTTGTTGGATTCCCTTGTCCGTGTTTTCCCCTCTGCTTCAGGCTGGGCGTTTCCCCTCTGTTTGGCTCTCTTTGTTTCCCAGTTTGGTTTCCGCCTATCACCTTCCCCTCTCGTTTCTTGCATTCCTCACCTGTCTAATTAACAAGCACTCCCGGTTACTTTCCGCACCTGTGCCTTGTTAATCCCAATCTCACTCCCTTATTTAACCCACCTGCTGTCTCCCCTGCTTTGTCGGTTCATTACATGTGTAACCCTTCAGACCCTGTTTACTGTTGGCTAACTATCCTCACTCGGTGTAATACTATTCGCTCCTGGTCTTTGTAAAGTGCTATTCGCTTGGTTGTGGGAAATTATCCCCTTACAGTGTTTAGTTCTCGCGAACTACAGATTAGTAGTTTACCTCCCCTGTCATTTCAGTATTGCATGCAGCTAACCTGTCTTCCTTCAACCTCCAGTTTTCCCGGCTTCCAGTCCCCCGTTGCAGTGTTCGTTTTCCCCGTGTTTGTTTGTGTGTGTTGCGGTACCTCCACCTCCAGCTCGTGTAGGCTCCGTGTTGGCGTTATACCTGGCTACCCTCCAGTTGTGCCTGTCCGGCCGAAGAAGCCACCAAGTTCTTCGCTTACGGTTCCGGGAGCTCTGGAGACCAGTCAGCTCCAACCGGACCTACCGCAGCTACGCCACACCACCCAGCTCTGCCGTGCCTCACCAGCTACCTACCTGTCAAACCCGGCACCCCTGTGAGAACCTCCCGGTCCTTCCCGTGCCTACTCCCAAACTAACCTCCCTCTGCTTTTTGCCCCGTTTCCTGAGTGGACCTCCCGGTCCAGTTCCAGTCCAGTTCCGGTGTGATTCGTGCACCTTCCTTCAAGTCCAGTTCCGGTTTGGAACAATCCGTTCCAGAACCCCATTCCTGAGTGGACCTCCCGGTCCAGTTCCAGTCCAGTCCAGGTGTTGCCTTCACCTACTATTCAGTCCAGTTCCGGCTTGGAACCCGTTCCGGACCCTCAAGTCCAGCTCCGGCTTGGAGCAGTCCGTTCCGGGCTTCCTGACATTACCCAGTGTGTTAATTGTGCTTGCTTTCCTGTACAGTTTTGGGACTACCCCAAAACTAACTTTAATAAAAACCCCTTTTCTTGAATCTGCTTCCCAGTCGTGCATTTAGGTCCTAACCGTCCCCAGGATCATAACAGAATGAACCGACCAGATAAGGACCTAGCCGACTTCCTGTCCCCGCTCCACCCCGCCTTCGGCCGCTATGCTGCTAGGCAATCCCGCTACGAACTGGCCTGCCAGGATGCTCTGGAGAAGCACCTGAGCCAGTGCCTGGGTGAGAGCCAAAGCCCGGGCGATGCTAGGACCGCCGGCCTCCAGGGCGACGCACTCGCCGTCACCACAGGCCGGTCTCCAAGGCGACGCCATCGCCGTCCCCACCGGCCGGCCTCCAAGGCTACACAGTCACCGCCGGCCAGCCCTCAGGGCGATGTTACGGTCACCGCTGTCCGTCCCCAGGGTGACTATGCAGTCGTCGTCGCTCCCTCCAGCTCCCAAGACGACGTTGTGGAGCAGTTCCGTCACGCCTTCGCCTCCCAATCCGCGACCGACGATCTACTGGACCGCCGGGTGGATCACGTGTTTGAGGTGCTGAAGGGTCTGGCGGAGCAAGTTTCGCAGACGTCGCTTGTCGGCAGCTCCCTGGACGAGGAGTCCTTTTCCGCTGCCCTTCCCCAGGGCGATAATGCAGACACCATCGCTCCCTCCAGCTCCCAAGACGATGTTTTGGGGCAGATCCGTCACGCCCTCGCCTGCCAGACCGCGGTTGGTGATCGACGGGGCCGCCGTCTTGATGGGATGTTTGAGCTTTTAAGGGGCCTGTCAGAGCAGGTTACGCGGACGTTGCTCGCCGCCCGTACCCAGGGCAAAGATACGGCCTCCACCACCCCTCTCCAGGGCAATGATGTGGTGGTCGTCGCCCGTCCCCAGGGCGAGGAGCCCTTCGCCGCTTCCTGCCTCCAGGGCGATGCAGTCGTCGCCGCCTCCTGCTTTCAGGGCGACGCAGCCGTCGCCGCTTCCTGTCTCCAGGGCGACGCGGCAGTCGCCGCCTCCTGTTTCCAGGGCGACGCAGCAGTTGCCGCTTCCTGTTTCCAGGGCGACGCGGCAGTCGCCGCCTCCTGTTTCCAGGGCGACGCGGCAGTCGCCGCCTCCTGTTTCCAGGGCGATGCAGTCGTCGCCGCCTCCTGCTTCCAGGGCGACGCAGCAGTTGCCGCTTCCTGTTTCCTGGGCGATGCAGCAGTCGCCGCCTCCTGTTTCCAGGGCGACGCAGCCGTCGCCGCCTCCTGTTCCCAGGGCGACGCAGCAGTTGCCGCTTCCTGTTTCCTGGGCGATGCAGCAGTCGCCGCCTCCTGTTTCCAGGGCGACGCAGCCGTCGCCGCCTCCTGTTTCCTGGGCGATGCAGCAGTCGCCGCCTCCTGTTTCCAGGGCGACGCAGCCGTCGCCGCCTCCTGTTTCCAGGGCGACGCAGCAGTCGCCGCTTCCTGTTTCCTGGGCGATGCAGCAGTCGCCGCCTCCTGTTTCCAGGGCGACGCAGCCGTCGCCGCCTCCTGTTTCCAGGGCGACGCAGCAGTCGCCGCTTCCTGTTTCCTGGGCGATGCAGCAGTCGCCGCCTCCTGTTTCCAGGGCGAGGCAGCAGTCGCCGCCTCCTGTTTCCAGGGCGACGCAGCCGTCGCCGCCTCCTGCCTCCTGGGCGATGCAGTCGTCGCCGCCTCCTGTTTCCAGGGCGACGCAGCCGTCGCCGCCTCCTGCTTCCAGGGCGATGCAGCCGTCGCCGCCTCCTGCTTCCAGGGCAACGCAGTCGTCGCCGCCTCCTGCTTCCAGGGCGACGCAGTCGTCGCCGCCTCCTGCTTCCAGGGCGATGCAGCAGTCGCCGCCTCCTGTTTCCAGGGCGACGCAGCCGTCGCCGCCTCCTGCCTCCTGGGCGATGCAGTCGTCGCCGCCTCCTGCTTCCAGGGCGATGCAGCCGTCGCCGCCTCCTGCTTCCAGGGCGACGCAGTCGTCGCCGCCTCCTGCTTCCTGGGCGAGACAGTCGTTACCGCCTCCTGTTTCCAGGGCGATGCTGTCATCGCCGCTCCTGTCCGTTCCCCTTCCAGCCCTCCTGTCCGTTCCCCTTCCAGCCCTCCTGTCCGTTCCCCTTCCAGCCCTCCTGTCCGTTCCCCTTCCAGCCCTCCTGTCCGTTCCCCTTCCAGCCCTCCTGTCCGTTCCCCTTCCAGCCCTCCCGTCCGTTCCCCTTCCAGCCCTCCCGTCCGTTCCCCTTCCAGCCCTCCCGTCCCGCCACGTTCCAGCCCCCCCGTCCCGCCACGTTCCAGCCCCCCCGTCCCGCCTCGTTCCAGCCCCCCAGTCCCTCCTCGTTCCAGTCCCCCAGTCCCTCCTCGTTCCAGTCCCCCAGTCCCTCCTCGTTCCAGTCCCCCAGTCCCTCCTCGTTCCAGTCCCCCAGTCCCTCCTCGTTCCAGTCCCCCAGTCCCTCCTCGTTCCAGTCCCCCAGTCCCTCCTCGTTCCAGTCCCCCAGTCCCTCCTCGTTCCCGTCCCCCAGTCCCTCCTCGTTCCCGTCCCCCAGTCCCTCCTCGTTCCCGTCCCCCAGTCCCTCCTCGTTCCCGTCCCCCAGTCCCTCCTCGGTCCAGTCCCCCAGTCCCTCCTCGGTCCAGTCCCCCAGTCCCTCCTCGTTCCAGTCCCCCAGTCCCTCCTCGTTCCAGTCCCCCAGTCCCTCCTCGTTCCAGTCCCCCAGTCCCTCCTCGTTCCAGTCCCCCAGTCCCTCCCCGTTCCAGTCCCCCAGTCCCTCCCCGTTCCAGTCCCCCAGTCCCTCCCCGTTCCAGTCCCCCAGTCCCTCCCCGTTCCAGTCCCCCAGTCCCTCCCCGTTCCAGTCCCCCAGTCCCTCCCCGTTCCAGTCCCCCAGTCCCGCCCCGTTCCAGTCATCCAGTCCCGCCCCGTTCCAGTCATCCAGTCCCGCCCCGTTCCTGTCATCCAGTCTCGCCCCGTTCCTGTCATCCAGTCTCGCCCCGTTCCTGTCATCCAGTCCCGCCCCGTTCCAGTCATCCAGTCCCGCCCCGTTCCAGTCATTCAGTCCCGCTCCGTTCCAGTCATTCAGTCCCGCTCCATTCCTCTCTTCCAGTCCCGCTACGCCGCCGGCCTCCTGAGCGGTTCCGCCCGCGCCGCGGCTGGCCTCCTGAGCGGTTCCGCCCGCGCCACAGCCGGCCTCCTGAGCGGTTCCGTCCGCGCCACAGCCGGCCTCCTGAGCGGTTCCGCCCGCGCCACAGCCGGCCTCCTGAGCGGTTCCGCCCGCTCCACAGCCGGCCTCCTGAGCGGCTCCGCCCACGCCACGTCTGGCCTCCTGTACGGTTCAGTCCACACTGTGGCCGACCTCCTGAACGTTCCTGCCCTCTTCCTCCGGTGGTGTTTCTGTTGGACGCCAGGAGGCGTCCTTTTTAGGGGGGGGTACTGTGACGTTCCGTTCCCATCCAGTCCGTTTTCCCGGTTTTGTCATGTCCCTCCGTGTCTTGTTGGATTCCCTTGTCCGTGTTTTCCCCTCTGCTTCAGGCTGGGCGTTTCCCCTCTGTTTGGCTCTCTTTGTTTCCCAGTTTGGTTTCCGCCTATCACCTTCCCCTCTCGTTTCTTGCATTCCTCACCTGTCTAATTAACAAGCACTCCCGGTTACTTTCCGCACCTGTGCCTTGTTAATCCCAATCTCACTCCCTTATTTAACCCACCTGCTGTCTCCCCTGCTTTGTCGGTTCATTACATGTGTAACCCTTCAGACCCTGTTTACTGTTGGCTAACTATCCTCACTCGGTGTAATACTATTCGCTCCTGGTCTTTGTAAAGTGCTATTCGCTTGGTTGTGGGAAATTATCCCCTTACAGTGTTTAGTTCTCGCGAACTACAGATTAGTAGTTTACCTCCCCTGTCATTTCAGTATTGCATGCAGCTAACCTGTCTTCCTTCAACCTCCAGTTTTCCCGGCTTCCAGTCCCCCGTTGCAGTGTTCGTTTTCCCCGTGTTTGTTTGTGTGTGTTGCGGTACCTCCACCTCCAGCTCGTGTAGGCTCCGTGTTGGCGTTATACCTGGCTACCCTCCAGTTGTTCCTGTCCGGCCGAAGAAGCCACCAAGTTCTTCGCTTACGGTTCCGGGAGCTCTGGAGACCAGTCAGCTCCAACCGGACCTACCGCAGCTACGCCACACCACCCAGCTCTGCCGTGCCTCACCAGCTACCTACCTGTCAAACCCGGCACCCCTGTGAGAACCTCCCGGTCCTTCCCGTGCCTACTCCCAAACTAACCTCCCTCTGCTTTTTGCCCCGTTTCCTGAGTGGACCTCCCGGTCCAGTTCCAGTCCAGTTCCGGTGTGATTCGTGCACCTTCCTTCAAGTCCAGTTCCGGTTTGGAACAATCCGTTCCAGAACCCCATTCCTGAGTGGACCTCCCGGTCCAGTTCCAGTCCAGTCCAGGTGTTGCCTTCACCTACTATTCAGTCCAGTTCCGGCTTGGAACCCGTTCCGGACCCTCAAGTCCAGCTCCGGCTTGGAGCAGTCCGTTCCGGGCTTCCTGACATTACCCAGTGTGTTAATTGTGCTTGCTTTCCTGTACAGTTTTGGGACTACCCCAAAACTAACTTTAATAAAAACCCCTTTTCTTGAATCTGCTTCCCAGTCGTGCATTTAGGTCCTAACCGTCCCCAGGATCATAACACACACAACACAACTCTGTAAATACAGCAGCTACATTGAGATTTGGGTCAAATTTTTTACACACACACACACACACACACACACACACACAACTAGAGGAGCTGTATGTGGATTTGGGTTAGCTAATTACACACACAACAGCACCTTTACAGACCTTGCAACACTTTTTCTCTCTGCATGGTTTATTTTTATTCATAACAATAAAGCAAAAGCATTACTGACTTACAGCTGCAATAATAATGAATATAATTAACTTCAATTGGTTACACAACAGTGCACATATTAAAAAATTAAAAACGAAAATGAAAAAAAAGACACAAATTCCCTATATAATTATTTGCAAACATACATCCTTTTGGATCACTGTACATCTCTACAGTTATAGAAATAGATAGACTCCACCCCTTTCAGGACCTACCTTGCAGCAGGCAGCCAATGAGGATGAATCTCTTCACTTCAATCATATCTCTGAGGAGTAGAGGAACTGAAGTTAGCAAACAGCACAGACCCCCTCTGTAGAACATTACACTTTCATTACAAATATAAAGTCCGTTAGAGCCCCACAAAGGTTCTTTAACATCCACTCAGAACAGAGGGCCATGTATAGGTGTTTATGCGGTGGCCAGAGGATCATTGCTGTTCCAATATTTCTACCTTGTAAAGGCTAACTGTGGTTGTCAGATCTGATGCTCAGACACTCACATACTCTACATGGACCTGCAGTACATTTATACTCACGAGTGTATACATGGTCTATTGTATCGCTTTTTTAGCACAAATGGATTTTACACACTTCCATAAATATTATCACATTAAGGGCCTGATTTACTAAGACCTTTAGTGTGTGCAAATAATTTTCGCACACGCAAAACCAATAACATGACCAATGATTGTTCATGGTATTTGTTTTACACCAATCATTGGTTGTGTTATTAGTTTTGCACACGGTAAAGGTCTTAGCATATCAGGCACTAAAGTCTCTGGCCTCAGACCTTGGAAACTCGCTTCAATGATCTGTCTCCAAATGCTGTAAACTATGAACAAGACTCGTGGTCATTACCTCCTCCAAGGAGGTTACATGATCACGACCTTCCTTTTGACCGTCTGTGACTGACATATGTGGAAAAGTATTGGATGGATTGCCATGAATTCTATTGCCCGCATTCATGATCTGAGGAGGAAGAAACCTTATTGATTTTGGTGATCCCATGACCTTTCCTCTAGCACCAGCATCAGGCCAAACCTTCAGCTTGTGATTGATATATCTCAAAATATAATGGCTGGATTGCCATGAGATTTGCTGTGCAAATTCATGTTCACAAGAGAAAGAACACACTCATACCTATGGCCAATTCACCTAAATTGCATGTCTTTGGACTGTGGGAGGAAACTGGAGTACCTGGAGGAAGCTCACGTGGACACGGGGAGAACATGCAAACTCCACACAGAAAGGCCAGGATTCAAACTCTGTACCTTCTAGCTGTGAGGCGACAGTGCTACCCACTGCACCACTGTGCCATGCCCAAATGCGTTATAAAAAGTAATAACCAAATTGGCAAGAGATTTTCTGTGCAGATTCATGCAAGGGGAGATTAGTGTGCCTTGGTGGAGGTCTGCACTCTACTGAGTGCATTCTTTCTAGTTTTATCACTGTTTTTGTTGGGAAATCTCCAAATCCAACCAAGGTTCCAGTATGATTTCAAAATGATTGCAAAATGCAATATTGAGTTCTTACATATGAAGGTTAGAAGCCTCCTGCAGACTGGAATTAATTTCATTGTATTTTTCTTTCATTAATTTAAAGGATTAAAGGGAGAGACAATCCCTGTTTCCCACCAGAGCTCTCTCCTCGTATTCATGAGTGAGACCTAGTGTGAGCGAAAGCCAGAGAAACAAATGCTCCCTAAGGCTGGTAGAAGTTCCATCGTCTCCAGAATCAGTGCAACTATAATTGAGACTAAAGCTCAGTTTTTCCTTAAAGATGTCTCAGTTAATCTTAACAATCCTTCTAAACTCTGGAAAACCATCAAGTCATTGTCAAATTTGTCCACCTCTTCTACGCTTCAGTTTTTAAACCATAATTTATTAATTTATTTTTGCGAATTTTCTATTGATACATTTTTGGTGAATTTTCTACTGACAAATCTAGCCTTGAAATAATTTAAACCACACAAAACGCACTGTTTTGTGTTGTGGCTGAGGGTCCTGACAGAGCCAAAGAAATGAACACAAGAGGTCAGGAAATGAAGACAACATGCCCACAGACATTCAACCCTTATACACTGGGAATGTCAACACTCCCCTAAGAGTTTTTAGGATGTTCTAAGAACACATATGTAGTTTACTGTAACGAAAGCTGACCAAAGCAAAGCAGCTCTTCTATTGGTGTGTCCCTGTCCCTGTGTCCCCAGACGATCCCTCAGAACTATCTCTGGGGAAGGCCCTAATTAGTCCCAGGTCCAAAATGTTCCTAGAAGGAACCCAACAGCATTCCTCAGGGCCATAGCCCTCCCAATCTACAAGGAACTGGACCCCTCTGCCCACACGTCTCTCAGCCAAAATGCGCCAAACAGTATACGCCGGACCTCCCCCCACAAACTGGGGAGGGGGCGGCGGTTTGTCCGCAGGAGCTAGAGCGCTCACGAGCACAGGTTTCAACCGGGAGACGTGAAACGTCGGGTGAATGCACATGGAGCGCGGCAGCTGTAAACGCACCGCGACCGGGTTAATCTTACGGGGTGATTTTAAAAGGGCCCACGAAGCGCGGAGCGAGTTTACGAGACTCCACGCGCAACGGGAGATCCCGCATGGAGAGGCAAACCCGTTGCCCAAACCGGTAGGAAGGGGCTGGGCGACGACGCCTGTCAGCCAGAACTTTTCGTCTCGCCGAGGTGCACAGAAGGGACGCACGGTCACACCTCCAAACGGATCGGCACCTCCGAACAGAAGAACCAAAGGGGAGGGAGGGACTGGGAGTAATAAGAATAGGTTCGGAACTAAACCTTTTCTTAAGCTCCGCAAAAGCAGCCGCCGCCTTCGGCCTCCATTGAAACCGCGAAGGAGATGTTTTATTAGTCAAAGCAGTAATGGGTGCGGCTACTGCGCTAAAATTGCGGATAAACCGCCGATAGAAATTAGCGAACCCTAGGAATCGCTGGACTTGTTTTACTGATTGCGGGGTAGGCCAGTTCATAACTGCCGAAACCGTCTCAGGGTCCATTTGGACCTCTCCCTTAGTTATAATGAATCCCAGGAAGGAAACGGTGTCCGAATGGAAAGTACACGTCTCTGCCTTGATAAATAACTGTGCTTTGAGAAGTGCCTCCAGACCTGCCTGACATGACCGATGTGAGCTGAAAGATCAGCGAAGAAAATTTTAATGTTGTCTAGATAGTAGGGGTGTGCAGCGATGCCACTATCTGTATCTGTATCTGTATCTGTTCAACCATTAACAATATCTGCATTTGGATTAGAAACCGGAAGTGGGCGTGGCTTTGACCAGAAGTTGTGTTGCATATAGGAAATGTGATCTTTTCTAGTCTAAAATTAATTGTTGTTGCAATTTATGAGTGTTCACCCCCCTCACTGTCTTTTTTTTCTTTTCAAAAATTTTTATAAGAACTATATTCTGTACTTTATACTTATTTATCTATCGTTTTGTTTTGTTAAAGGTTGTGTTTGTTAACCTATTTGAACCCCCCACCCCCTAACTGGGGGACACTGAACAATACTTTTTGATAAGAACTGGAAAAAATCTGAGATACAATATATAATCAACTTGAAAAGGCAGTTTTATAAAAACATCTATTATTATGCTTTATAAAATTCAAGGAGAAGACTTAAGGATTATAGCCTAATGATTTAACACTCAAAATGAAAAAAGTAAAATGAACAGTCCAACAAGATGCATTCCTGAGCTAGCAGTAACAACAAAGTTCTAGAACACCTGACAAACTTTTAATTCAAGAAAATTTAAAAAAGTCGGGACATGGCTGCATTTCAACAGCTTTTAATATGCTTTTAGTACACCACTGAATCAGAGAGCTCGTCCAGGGGGCAATCGTCCAAAAGGGAGTTTCCGTCAGCCAGCAAGTCCCAGGCCACACTCTCCTCATCGTCCACAGAGAGAGGTCCAGGGCTACTCGGATCATCTGGGAAATCAGCCTCCTCTAAGTAACCACGCCCACCAGGAGTGAAGGGTGCCGTCCGTCGGCAGTGAGATCTGCATTGGGGACCCCATTGGAGGATGGTCACTTTGTCTCCACCCCAATTAATATGCGGACCAAGAATGACCTAAAACGAGGGGATAAGCTGAGGAGTCGACCAGAAAGAACTGGATACGTTCGGAATGACCCTCGTGAAAGGCACCCATATAGATGGAACCCGTGGTCTCTTTAATGGTCCCGGTGCCCAACGGGCGGCCGTCGAGGGCCGCAACCAACCGGGGCCGAATGAGGCGGTGAACGGGAATCCAAAGCTCCTTGGCCCATTTGACACCCATAAATCATTCAACCGCTCCGGAATCAATGAATGTGTCGACTTTAGCCGAGCGTTTAGTTCCAGAGCAATTGGACAGGTAATAGTGTCCTAAGGACTGTTCTATTCTGTCTCGGTACCCTGGCGGAGACGGGTTAGCCTCATGGCGGCCTCCTGACCAGAAATGTTGTGATCGAAGACTAAAGGCATCACCTCCATCAGACTACGTGCATTGTTCATGACAGGAGCGTTAGTCCGGATTAGGGGATCTGCCCAGGCGAGGGCAGTCCCGGTGAGCAGCGATAAAATAAATGTGACCCGAGAATCATGGGATGAAAACCGTGAGGGCTGAGGCTTGAAAAATGTTTTACATTGGGACAGGAAACCCAAGACACTTCCCTGACTCCCCGTTATATCGGAGGGGGAGTCGGAGCTTAGGCTCCCTAGCCGTGAGTGGGACGGGCAAAGGAGGAGGTTTCTCAGGGAGTGGAAATAATGCAGAAAAGAGATGCATTAAAGAAAAATAAAAGAAATAATTACATTTAAAAAAAGAAAGGGAAGGACATATAATTTAATAACAATCTAAGCGATCAAATTTAAAATATAATATTTAAAACACAAAGACTCTATACAGAGTAACAGGGTAGGCCATGACCGAAAAAGAAAGTGTTCTGAGCCTCAGGGTAGGGGAGGGGCAAGAGCCCTGGGGGATTTCAAATAGCTACTGGCCTTACTAGCTCTACCTGCCCTACTAGCCCTACCTGCCACCAGTGTTACAGGGATGCAGTTCTAGGGTAGGCTGTAATGAAGTGAATAAAGGTAAGTTTTTAGTCTTGATTTAAATGTTTCAACTGAACGTGCTTTTTTAACATGTAATGGAAGGCTATTCCAGAGATAAGGTGCACGGTAGGCAAATGCTCTGTGACCAACTGATTTTTTATTTGCTGAAGGAATGACCAGAAGACCAGCATCGGGAGAGCAAAGTGGGCGTGCCGGTGTATATGGTGTAATTAGCTCAGATAGGTAATGTGGTGCAAGACCATGCAAGGCCTTATATGTTAAAAGAAGAACCTTAAAATCAGCTCTACCTTGTATTGGTAACCAATGAAGAGAGGCCAGAATGGGTGTTATATGTTCAAATCTTTTAGTTTTTGTCAGCATTCTAGCTGCAGTATTCTGACCAAGCTGAAGACTTCTAGTAGCACAACTAGAAAGACCAGAGAAAAGGGCATTACAATAGTCCAGTTTAGAACATACAAATGCATGTATTAAGGTTTCAGCATCACACAATGAAAGAATAGGGCGGATTTTAGCGATATTACTAATATGAAAAAATGCTATCTTAGTAATGGCCTTGATATGAAGCTGGAATGTTAGACAAGAATCGAAAATCACTCAAGGTTTTTGATATTCGGGCTTTCATAAATAATTCAGCCATCAATGTTAACATTAAAATTCTCAAACAAGTGTCCATGTTTGGCTGGTTTTATCAGCATTTAACTGCAGAAAGTTCATACCCATCCATTTTTTTTATTTCTGATACACATGCCTCTAAATTTAGGAGTTGGGAAAGGTCATTTGGCTTTACAGGTACATAGTAGCTGCGTATCATCAGCGTAGCAATGAAATTTAACACCATATTTGCAAATTATGTCACTAAGGGGAAGCATATCGATAGAAAAAAGCAAAGGGCCAAGGTTCCAAGGTTCCGATTCCTGTGGTACACCAAACTTTACTTCAGAAAATTCAGAGATTGTATTATTGTAAATTACATGTTGAGTTCTATTTGATACATAAGAATGAAACCAAGAAAGCAATGTCCCCTGGAAGCCAATATGCTTCTCCAGGCGGCTGAGAAGTATGCTATGGTCTGCGGTGTCAAAAGCTGCGCTCAGATCAAGAAGCAGCAGCAATGATGTTAAGTCAGAATGAACAGTAAACAGTAGATCATTGATTACTCTGGTCAAGGCGATTTCAGTAGAATGATGGGACTGAAAGACAGATTGAAATGTATCGTAAAGATTATCGTTGGATAGGTAGGCAGTAACTTGATCAGCGACAGCCCATTCAAGTAATTTCGACATAAAAGGAAGATTGGAAATTGGTCTATAATTATTCAGAATTTGCGGATCCATGTTAGGTTTTTTAAGTAGCGGTTTAATAATGGCAGTTTTAAAACCTGAGGGCACAGAGAGCATGGAAAGCGACTTATTGACAATATTAAGAATATGACTATTTAAAACAGGAAACAGTTCCTTAAGAGTAGTAGGATAACCACTAGAAAAAGGGGAAGGGCAGTCCGTGAACGGAACAGAGAAAATAAACAAAAGGGAAAAAACTCCCGGCATAAGCCAAACAAATGACAACCCAAAAAGAGGGAGAAAAGACTCGCAGACTCGAGCAGAATATAAAGGAAAAGAAACGACCTCTAGCTCAACAAACTAAGAATGAGCAATATAAAGAGGCGAAAATGAAGAACGGTAACAAAGGTACTGCCTCCGAGAGGACAGGAAAGAAAACCAAGGCAAGGAACAGAAAGTGCGAACGAAAGAACAAACTCCTATGAAGGAATCTCTAAACATACACACTAAGGCAAGTCCCTTGTTACTTCTTAGCACAAAAGTTTAAAAGCAAAGTGGTTGCCTGTACCTATACCGGAGTACCAGTCTTTAGGTGGCAAAGCAAGACACAAAAGCACTGGAACCAGAAAGCACAGTGCTTAAGTAGCCAGCCAGACACCGGAAACAGGTGCGATAGATAAGTGCCGGGCGGGGAAAAACACAGCAAGGACGCCGTGCCGAGGCTGCGAGAGAAACCTCCGCAGAGAAGGGACGGAAACCTGCAAAACCATGGCAGTATGAGCTGAAATAGTCTCACTATATATTAATATATGATACTTAGAGCGTTTATATTTAAACTGTACATGCTCTATCTTTAGGCAAAAATCACTGACAATCATAATGTATTCTGAGAAAAAATGATGTTAAAACACTTCCATTATTGAGAGGATAAATGATCTTCAGAGCAGTTATATCTAATGAAACACCACTGACAGTGGCAGCCTGAAGATAATCTGTAGTTTGACAAAGCCAAGCGTTACAGAGGTAGAAATATACTTACTGTAGAACAGAAGAATATCCAGCCTTTCTCCACTGCACACTGACCCTCAGCCTGCAGAGCACAAGTACAAACTCACAAAAAAGAGGAACTGCTCATATGTGGCCTTTTGTGAAATATTCTTGTGAATATTATTGGCTAACATCCATAGAAAATGTGTGGCCATATGCAACATATCCACCCTTCTGGGAAACAACTACTGAAATCTGAAATACTTTTTCTCAGTCATAATACAAGAATATGAACATGCTGATGATCGAGCTAGTTTGATGTCATAACACAGTAACAGAGTCTGCTTTTACTGTTGAAGCAGAATAAGCAAATTATTTATTTATTTGACACAAGTTGAAAGAAAGTGCTGTCCAACTGATTAATTAATCGTAAAGAAATAGAAAGTTGTAATATATCCAATAGTTCTTAACTTATTTCAAACACATCAATATTAATGCCCACTCAGTCCTTTCCTTTTCACAAGATAACTAAAACTTCACAACTGCAACTTAATGTACAAAAGGGACACACTTCCTTTTTCTCACCCCAATGTTGTGCAATACTGAGAAAATCTATGTATTATCACAGATAATCCAACATAGTTCTGTGTTTAAAACAACATATGTGAAAATACCAGAGTGTTGCTGTGGAGAAGGGACGTGCAGCTGTAGCCTGAAGCAGCCGAGAATGTTGGGTGTTGTGTTAAAAAAATAAAAATTGAATCATCACCGACTTTCGACTTTCCCTTGTTAAGCTAAAAAAAAGTGCTTAGACTCAAAAATATGCCTTGTATCTGTCATGGTTTTGAACCCTGTTTCTCATTGCGGTCGTTTTCCTCAGTGGCCACGCGAGGGCGCTGCCCTTTTGGTAGATGCTTGCTCCACCCTGCTGAGTGGGCGGAGCTTCTGTTAGCGTTTACACCTGTTCGTGGTCACTGAGAGCTATATAAGCCTACCGTTCCCTTCACTCGGGGCTTCAACATTAATTGTTGTTTGATTGTTAATTGTATGTACTGTGGTGTTATTGTTGGCTGTGAATTTTCGTACCGTTTTGGCTATTCGCCCAGTTTTAAGCGTCTCGTTGTTGAGGCAGGGCTTATTTCTTGCTGGCTTAGGTGGTTGATTATCTCGTAGAAGTTTGGGACCGTAATATCTCTGCTCTATTTCGCCATAGTGTGCATTTTCTCCGTGTTTGGAGATTTGGGCGTTTCTGTTGGGAACTTTAGTCCAGTTCGCCTCTAGGTGCATGTCGTCTCATGTGAGATTGGGCGTTTGCGCTTCTGCTGGGCTGCTTAGCTTGTGGAAGTGTAGAGTAGTTCTTTGTTCCCCTTCGCCTGTTATTTGGTTTTCTTACTGAGAGACCTGGCGTTTTGCTTCTACTCAATTCCGTGTTACTGTGAGCCAGTAAGTAGCCGTGGTACGTTTATTCCCTGTTGTCTCCTTCTCGTGGACTACGTTCCCCTTTGTTGTGACTCAGGGTTTTTGTTTTATATTGAGAGGCTGTCGTGCTATTTTGCGTTGGTCTTTATTACAGCGGTCCTCCGTCCTTTTTACCTACGGGACGATTTTGTTTCGGAACTATTGTTCTGTTCGTTTGCCGGGTGTGTTTCTCCTTGTGTGGAGTTTGGGCGAGGTTGTGGACATGTTTGTGTGACTGCGCGTAGCATGGTAACTTTAGCTCTCTGTTCCTTCGCTTTGTTACATTATTTTATTGAGAGGCTAGGGCGGTTGTTCCATTTTTAAGCTTGCGTTAGTCTATGGATAGTAAAGTTATGGGACGACGGTGCTCGTCGGCTCACCTGTAAAATGTTTCTCTCTCCTGGGAGATCGGGTGTTTACCCTCTTTGTTTTCTTCATTGGACTGCGAGCCCATTAATATCGCTATGGAACGTTAAATCTCTGTTTCTGTTCGCCTCATTAATATATTCCTCATCTGAGAGGCAGGGCTTGTGTTTGTGCTTGTGTAAGTCAGTTAGCCGATAGTTTCGGTGCAGCTGTCCCATCGTCTTTTGTGCTCTGTCTCCGTGTATGGAGATTTGGGCGATTCTGTTCAGAACTGTAGTTCTGCTCGCCCTTCGATGCAATTCGTCTCTTAGTGAGACCGGGCGATGTTTTGGACATGTTTGCGTTTGACTGCGAGCCTATTATTCTATCCACGGAACGTTATATCTGTTCCTTTCGCCCCCTCATTCTCTCGTTTTATTTTGCAGTGTTTGTTGTGTTTTATGTTTGTCTTTACGCTACTCGCCCGTTCTTATTTTGTCTCGTTACCGAGACAGGGCGCGCATTATTTCTGGCTGTTTTGATCCCTGTCTTTACGCTCTACTTGGCGTTTGACAGTTAGCCGGTTAGTAGCGTCTCTAGTGGTGTTTGTGTTCCTTGTCTTGTCTCCTCCCTTATCTGCGGTTATCCCGCCTTAGTGGCCTAAGGGCTTATTGAATCCCCTTGCTGCGTTTGGCTCCTCCTTCCTCACACGTCACGCCGCATTACAGTATCTTCTTATATAGTTCTGTGCTTGTATCGTGAAAAGCAGCGCCACCCTTTGACTTTTAAAAGGAACTTCAGTGAGGCACAGTGTCTGACTGCTTCACTTGACTATTGGAAATCAATGGGGGACTTTATAAGACATGATTGGATAATTGTGGATTATGACGCGTTTTTGAGCCGACCCGTGAAGCAGTGCCTTATTAAAGTATTCAATAGAGTTCCAATCATGCGTGTTCTTGTGCGCATACTCGTCCTGATAATTGACATAATGTCTAACCATTTAGAACACGAGTTCAGTTGTCCAACAATATATAGAGCTCCGTAGTCCCGCCCACTTTGGTGACGAACTTCTGGTGCCACTTTTCGGAAAAGATATAATGGGAGTCAATGGACTGAAAAAGTTCAAAACACCCAAGCGAGCGGTTGTCATATTTTTAAATAATATATAAAATTGGTAATTTGAAATTATGTCTGACATATAAACAACAAGAGCATTTAAAAAAAAAAAAAACGACTACAACATCCGGTCTACTCAATTGCTCACACTGCTGAAGTGAAAGCTGACACTTTCGACATGGCCAGACTGATAGTGATTCTCGCCCTTGGTGATACTGTTAGTTTCACTCCCATAATAAGACAAAGTGATAGCCATTTTCTACCAGAGTGACCGGTAGCTACTTCTTTGCCCGGTAGCTTCCATAATAAGTTACAAGAGCAGACCGAGTGTTAGCCATTTTCGCGAGCAGAGCGGCGCCCGGTAGCGACTTCGTTAGCTAGCAAGAGCGGGAGCCAGCTATGTACGACCGGGGATTCTGGGTAGTGTAGTTATGTTTCTCAAACTCCGTTAATTGTACGATTAAAATTTGATTTAAATGCAGTGATGAGTATGTAATGGACTATGTATCACATATATGTAAAAATTTTGGTCCGTACAATGCCATATATCATCATAAAGGTGAGGGGTTGTTCCCAAAGTGGGGAAAAGTAATGGCTTCCGGCAGTCTTCCGGGACCAGCCAGGGATAGGAGGGGGCGGGACTACGGAGCTCTATAATCATCTTCACCGCCAATTTGGAGTAGAGCATTACTGTGTTACTGTATTAGAGAGAGGAAGGGAGCGAGAGAGAAATTTCTAACATTTTTATGGGTGTGGCGTTGTCAGTGGTGATTTGTATTGTAAATAGTTGAATTTTTTATCGTGTTTAGTGTTAATAGCTAGCTAATTGCTAACATTAGTGATTTAACTAACGTTGCCTAACGTTAGCCTAAACTATCTCACTTTTTGTAACGTTAGCTTTTGCCATTTCATTTGGCTGCATTTGAAAGAAAATGGAACCTGTGAATGTAAACATCCTGGATCGGATTCTGCGGGATTAACGTAACGTTATTTTCAATCCTTAAACTGTGAAGAAAGACTGCAAGTGAAGGCGGATGGGAGACAGAAGCCTCCTATCAATCTTATCCAGTGAGTGGGCTCGGTAAGTCAGAGCTTAAACGTTAAATGCTCGTAGAAGCCTACGTCGAGGTGGATTAGCTAGTCACAGGCAGCTTGCTAATGGAATCGCACGTATTGCTGGCCATGTGTGTTGTTTAAAGGAAAGCCTATTATTTTTCATCCAAGTGTGTTGCTACAGGAGATGTGCGAGAGATGGCTTTCATTATTTAGGCCACGTAATTCAGGTCTGTTAAAATTAATGTAAAATCGAAGGAGCATGACAGTGGTGTAACCGTGCGAATTGAGTCATTTTATTGATGAAGGTGCACACATAACAGAATAACGTGTGGAAAACTGTGACATTCCTGAGAGGTTGATCGATGCAATTCTTGGGTCGTCCTGAGCTGGCATTTAGGGGAATAACGAGAGTGAAAATTGGGATAACAGAGCGGGGAGTTGACTGAGCTTCCTTCCCGCTATGATGACGTTCAGGTTGCCCTCTGTGTTCTCCGGGATGTCAAATGGCCTATTCACACTGGACTAGGGTATTAGGCTACCTGGTGACCTCATATGATTTAGGAATTATCCCTCGACGAGTTCGCACGGGATAAACGCAGTCAGTATTTCACTCAAATGTACTTATGAAATCCCAGGGATTATCAACGGGTACGAATGAAACGTAACATTTATATAGGCTACTTCCATATTCTCCGTTTTTCTGCACATTTGCACAGCGTATGCAAATTGGTGTGTTGAAGCTGGCTACAGAGTCGAATCGGCTAGAATTCCTTTCAATTCAGTCATGTTAAATTCAGCAGTAACATTTAAATACTTTTGGTATAAGAATCACACCCAGAATTAGCAATATTAGCAATAATAATTTCCATCACAACCCCATAAATCTCAACTCGAAAAGATGAAGAAAAACGCGGTGAAAAAACAAGGAATCCTTGCTGGGAAAAAAAATATCACCCCGAATGACTGATGCCGATTCACACAGGACTACTATTATCAGATAACCTGTTTTTGTCATGGTTTTCAACCCTGTTTCCCCATGCGGTCGTTTTCCTCTGTGGCCACGCGGGGGCGCTGTCCTTTTGATGGATGCTTGCTCCGCCCTACTGAGTTGGCGTAGCATTTGTTAAGCATTTTCACCTGTGTGTAGTGGCCCTGAGAGTTATATAAGCCTACCGTTTCCTTCATTCGGGGCTTCAACATTGATTGTTAATTGTTTGTACTGTGGTGTTATTGTTGGCTGTGTATTCTCGTACCGTTTTGGCTATTCGCCTATTTTTAACGTCTCTTAGTTGAGACAGGGCTTATTTCTTACTGGCTTGGTAGTTAATATTCTCGTAGAAGTTTGGGACCGTAAATCTCTGCTCTATTTCGCCATAGTGTGCTTTTTCTCCGTGTATGGAGATTTGGGCGTTTCTGTTGGGAACTTTAGTCCAGTTCGCCTCTAGGTGCATGTCGTCTCATGTGAGATTGGGCGTTTGCGCTTCTGCTGGGCTGCTTAGCTTGTGGAAGTGTAGAGTAGTTATTTGTTCCCCTTCGCCTGTTATTTGGTTTTCTTACTGAGAGACCTGGCGTTTTGCTTCTACTCAATTCCGTGTTACTGTGAGCCAGTAAGTAGCCGTGGTACGTTTATTCCCTGTTGTCTTCTCGTGGACTACGTTCCCCTTTGTTGTGACTCAGGGTTTTTATTTATATTGAGGCTGTCGTGCTATTTTGCGTTGGTCTTTTGCTGCAGCCGTCCTATACTCCCTAATACCTGCGGGACGATTCTCCAGGTATTAGCCTCCTAGTTTATGGAGCTTGGGCTATGTTGTGGACGTGTTTGTGTGTGACTGCGTGTGTTCTTAAAATAGCCTCGGAACGTTAGCTCTCTGTTCCAATTCGCCTCGTTTTCATTCATTCGTTTACTGAGAGGCTTTGGCGGTTGTTCCTATTTAAGCTTGCGTTAGTCTGTGGATAGTAGAGTTATGGGACGACGGTGCTTCGTCGGCTCACCTGTAAAATGTTTCTCTCTCCTGGGAGATCGGGTGTTTACCCTCTTGGTTTTATTAATTGGACTGCGAGTCTTTTTATATCGCCATGGAACGTTAAATCTCTGTTCCTGTTCGCCTCGTTACATTTCTCTTTATTGAGAGGCAGGGCTTGTATTTGTGTTTGTGCTTGTGTCAGTCATATAGCCTATAGTTTCGTTTCAGCTGTCCTTTCGTCTTTTGTGCTTGTTCTCCGGGTATGGAGATTTGGGCTTTTCTGTTCAGAACTTAGTTCTGGTTGCCCTTCGGTGCAATTCGTCTCTTTGTGAGACCGGGCGATTTTTGTGGACATGTTTGCTTGTGACTGCGAGCCGTTTAGCCTTGGAACATTTATTATCTGTTTCTCCTCTCATTAAATCATATTCTTTATTTGTTTACCGGTTATTTGTTTGTGCCTTTTCGCTACTCGCCCGTTTATTGTGTCTCGTTACCGAGACAGGGCGTGTATTATGTCTGGCTGTTCAGATTCCTGTCCTAGCGCTCTACTTAGCGTTTGACAGTTAGCCGGCTAGTAGCGTCTGTAGTGTGTTTGTTGTTCCTTGTCTTGTCTCCTCCCTTATCTGCGGGTATCCCGCCTTAGTGGCCTAAGGGCTTATTGAATCCCCTTGCTGCGTTTGGCTCCTCCTTCCTCACACGTCACGCCCCATTACAGTTTTGTGCAAAATATGGTAGGTAATTTATGGTGGGGAATTTTGACTTTACAAATTATGGAAATGCAGATTCGCTCGGGAATAAGATCAGACGACCTCCACAAATCATAGGTCCCCAGGTAATACTGCTCCAATGAATAGAGCATAAGACAATTCAAAATGATCTGAACGAAGCTATTTCAGCTACGTTGCAGGTGGATTTGAGTATTTATCTTTTGAATATACATAGGTGATTAAATAATCTGGCTGCTAATAAATGAGTGTGTACATAACTACTTGTCATTGTATTCTATCTGGTGTTATTCATTTGAGAGAAGGCAGCTCAATTTAAATGGTACAGCCATAGTGATGAGTTGTCAAGCAATATAAACCTGTTTTAAATGGCCACCAGCTCTTTTCTGCCTACAGCTGATCAGTTGATGTGGTCAGTGTTAAACAACTCAAAAATGGCCTAGCTCAACAGGTAAAGCAGTGGTTCGATTTTCACAGGTAGAAAAACAAATTGTGGGTTTGCTTCAACAAAGATTCTGGTCAGCAGCCGCCACTGGTGTGTATCACCCAGAGAATGCCTTCCTGGGCTCAGGAGGGTTAGGAGCTGGTCATATAGGCTGTCTATCAATGCTGAAATACACACAGATACACGCACATGTCACGGGTTCAACCGGGCTAATCTCGTGCCCGAATCCGGACCAGGTTTTTCTTGGATCCACCACTCTCCAAACAGTACGCCAGACAGTAATAGACCTTTATTTTGTACAATTCATAAAAACCAATGAATCACGATATCACACGCAACTGACAGAAGCTATGCCCACCTGCAGTGTGAATGTAGCCATAGAGTTATTCATCTACAACGTCTTACTTTGGTATCTTTAGCTAACTTGCCTGCATTATGCCAAGGAGTCAGAGATGTATCGTTCCTCGACTCTGTTAGCTTTCATAATCTGCCGAGAGATGAAATGTATCGATAAGTTAGGTAATGCAAGGCAGTCTATTGTGTGTGAGTCGCTATTAATTTCACAGTATTACAATAATTACATTCAGACACATACATATATACATACATACAATGAGCGCCATACTTAATTGGACAGTGACACATGTTTTGTTATTTTGGTTCTGTACTCTAGCACTTTGAGTTTGAAATGATACAATGACAATGGGGTTGAAGTGCAGACTGTCAGCTTAACATTGAGGGTATTGTCATCCATATCAGATGAACCGTTTAGAAATTATAGAACCTTTTGTACCATTTTTAATATTTGGTCGCATATCATTTGCATGTCATGACTTCCTGATGTCTATGACCCAACAATATCAAAAGACTATTGATATTTTATTTTCTGGTACTCCTACAAGCGATACTATAACCTCTCTGCATTTGAATGGATCTCTATGGGAATTGGAGGGTGGGACTAGATTTAGCTGTAAATTACACTGGAAAAGTATGGCACACATATGGGCTAAATGGCTGTAAGTCATCAAGGGTCTGACATAGCAAACAAGCCTTAAACCATCACTCTGCTGCCAGATATGCAGTAGATATGGATGGATAACTCGAAGGGTTTCTTCTCCTGACTTATTTTTCCATCGAGTTCAATGGGAAAATGTGTCAGGAGAAACAACCCTTAAAGTGATCAATTTATTATTCAATAAATAATTTCTCTCTGTGTGTACAGAAACATATCTTAGTTACATTTTTGGGTGAACTGGCCCTTTAAGGTTGCACGTCTTTATTTTTAAAGACCACGTTGGAGTACTCGCATTCTGGGATTACCTCCATTTCCTTCTTCTTCTCCATTTCCACACACAGACTCTCTGTCTCCATCGACACCCCAATGACCAAACGCTGCTCCTCCTGCCCCGCTCCATCCTCTACCTTCCCCTTCTGGGTTGTCCTCTTGACCGCCACCTGTGAATAGACCACGTCGTCCCCTCGACCTGCAGCCCCATCCTGGCCCTGTGTCTCCACGGACTGGGGGGAGTGCTTGATGGAGGCGTAGGTCATGCCTTCCAGCTGCTCCCCGATTTGGCCCTCTGCCAGGGGCAGTGTCTGTGGGTCTGTCCCCCCCAGCTCTGGGGCCCTGGGCGGGGTGGTTGCCATGGCGTGGTTGGCGTAGACAGGGTCTTCCGCTGGGGGAGGACTCTGCAAAGCAGGTGAGTTTATGTTTATGACCGTGTGCATTTCTCAACTGTTCCTTAAACAGTAGAAGAAAAAAAAAAAGAGAGAGAGAGAGAGAGAGAGAGAGAGAGAAATTCTAATTTTGTTCCTCCATAAAACTGCCTTAGTTCTTTGAGTACTGTTAGATATGTGACCCAACATGGGCTTGAGATACATGTCTCGCACTCAACCATGTCACAGGAGAGGAGAGAAATGTTGGAAATTCACTGTCCAGGCAAAAATGGAGTAAACACCAGAATCACATTCCTGAAGATCAAACCTATACCATTCTGCCAGGGATGTGGTAGGGACTCAGGCGCATACAGCACGTAATAATAAACTAGTTTTATAAGTCACGGGAAAAATTAACTAAAACACAATCCAAAAGGCAAAGTCAGAAAGCAAAACAAAGACAGGAACACAGAGATCAGGCGAGGAAAACTAGCAAAACACGGGTCAGAAAAGGCTTGTAGTGAAACAGGGCAAAGAGGGCAACTGTGATGAACTCGCAAAGAACATTTTCTTCTTCTTCTTGATAAATAAAAAAAAAAAAACTCTAAATCACAAAATCACTCACTAAATTCTATGATATAATCCTATCTCCTTCAAATATTCCACAACCACTTTCGGTGTGTCCTGTACCCCACCTCCTGTTGTTCCCAGAATACCCACAAGGTTCCATTTAGCAAAGAACATACAGCAGAGTGGAACTTAAATACACAAGACTAACAAGCAAACGAGAAACAGGTGAGTAGCGGGGCAGGTGAAACACGTTGGTAATCAAGGTGAGATACAGAAGGTGGGGCAGACACAATGAGGAAGTGAAAACAAACGCACATGGATGGGAGACGGAGAATGAAAACGGAAACACATGAACAACACCGAACATCACCGAAAACAAAGAACAGAAAAACTGCCACATAAACTCAGATACTGACACATTCACCTAAATTTCAAGATTCTAATTGCTGGGTAAATATGTGGAATCTTGTTAAATATTGGGACTAGTTGGTGTCTGACCGGTGTAAAAAGTATCTTAGGCCGCATTTACACTGCAGGTCTTGATGCCCAGTTCCGATTTTTAGCCTATATCCGATTTTTTTGACCGCCTGTTTACATCTACTTTTGAAAGTGACCCATATCCGATACCTGTGTTTACACTTGCTTAACACTTGAAACAACCCGCATGCGTACAAGAGGGTTTGGTTACCGAAACGAAAAAACGAAAGTAAACAACTAGCCGTCGCAATGGACGCAAACGAGACCGAAATAATAATTCAAAGGCTTAAAAGACAGGTAACCTCGGCAGGTGTCCACTGGCCTGAGCCTTCGTCCTCCATTTCACTTGCGCCGTTTTTTTCCCAGCGGAGAGTAGTTGTGCACGTGAAAGTAACGTTATACGTCATTAAAATGCAAAAAAGTACAAGATCGTCGCATTTTCAATGACGTGCGAATCACAATGACAGGGAATATCCGATCTGTCCGTTTAGATGGCAGTCGCATTGGCAGATATCCGATTAATATCCGATTTATTTCCACATATGATTGAGGCCTGAAACGGATCTGAGAATATCCGATTCCATGTGCTTTTTTCCTGTTTACACGTTCATAATACATATCCGATCTGTGCCACATGTGAGCAAAAAATCGGAATTGGGTCACTTTTACCAGGTAGTGTAAAGGCAGCCTTAGACTCACCATGACGTTGGAGTCCCAAACTAAACTTTCACACGTTCAACCATGTTTCTCATTGGTAAGGTCTTACAGATGGATATCGTTCCTTATCGGTCTCTATGATCACGGCCTTCTGACTTGTTCTTTTCATTTTTCCAATACTTCCCATACCCTTATCTCAATATCTACTAAGACATTCTGAGAACTGAATATTCTGTCAGGCATATATTCATGCAGGCATATTTTTTTTTTACCAGTCTTGCATCCTTCTTTAAGTCTCTACAATGAGAGTGAGAGTATGTGTGTGTGTGTGTGTGTGTGATACAGGGCTCAGACTCACCCCATCTGTCACCCCTTCAGTGTCCTTCATTCTAAGTCCAGAACACCGGCCGTCTCTCCTTTTCCTAAAAACAACACAAAGCATCACTGCCGACATACAGCACACACCTCACTGTCATTACAATCACCATGGAGATCAGCTTTTTTTAAGCATTTAGGCATTTTTTAAGCATTTATTTTACTTTCTGCATTTTGGAAATTGAATTGCAGTATCACAGGGGGCTGCGCTTTAGCAAAGTAGCACACATCAGCAAATCAAAACCAAGCAGGAGTGGTATGTATGTCATGGTTTTTGGCAGCCTCTGTTGTTTTTGCGGTCGTTCTTTCTTTTGGCATCGTCGGGGCGCTCTATCGGATTTTCCGTCCTCCATTCTGGTGTTTTCATCTCGCCCAGCTATTATCCTTCGCACCTGTTTCGGGTTTCCTGCCGGTTATAAATAGCCCTGGGCTTCCGTCTTCCGGTACTTCGATATTGTCTTTGCTATTTGACATAGAAGTTGGTAAGGTATAGGAACTCGGTCACTACGTTTCTGGTTGTTTTAAATAAGAAACGTAGCAAGTCCGGTTAGAGTTAGGATAAGATTAGTTTATTCTTTTCTTTCCGATCTGTCTCTTTATCCTTTATACTCCTCTACCTGTTACCTTTTTGTTCAGCTCTTTCGCACCAAGAGCTTAAGGTAACAGGTTCTATTTTCATTTTGTTTCTCTCGCCCATTTACACAGGCTTTCTTTTGTTTTACTCTGACCTCCTGTTAACGCTCTTTGTGTGAGGTTCTTTAGTTCTTTTTATTACTCACTATTTTCGAGTTTGCCCTCTTTTGGGGTTGTTTTTGATTTGACTTATGCCAGGAGGTTTTCATTCCCATTTTTCGTTTATTCCTTTCCTGCTGCGGAGCTGTCCACTTTAGTGATGTATATTACAATACACACTTTTAGATTCCTTGGCTGTTGCGCCTGGTTCTCCGAACCTTACACTCCACCTTACAATGTAACCTCAGTTCAGGGAGATTGAAATGGTAAAAAAACCAAAGTAGCCAGAAAGCATCCACCAATGTTAGCATTCTGTTTGTTGTTACCAACATGCTCTGTGATTGGTGGAGATCCTAATATCTACTAAAAAAAAGTAAGGAGACTCTAAAATCGCTACACAAGAATCCCCGACTCTAAAACGATCTCTTCTTCAGATTAGATAAACAACATACGTATCATTCAGAACCTCACCAATCCATCCCATCTCCCAATCCATCCCATCTCCCCAAATCACAAGTCAATCCCAATCACAATTGATTTTAGAATCAATGACCATCAGTCTTATTAACAGAAAGTTACTCTAAATAGCTTTTATTTCACTGATAATATGGTGTGAAAAAGTGGCAGTATCCTAATATCTACTAAAAAAAAGTAAGGAGACTCTAAAATCGCTACACAAGAATCCCCGACTCTAAAACGATCTCTTCTTCAGATTAGATAAACAACATACGTATCATTCAGAACCTCACCAATCCATCCCATCTCCCAATCCATCCCATCTCCCCAAATCACAAGTCAATCCCAATCACAATTGATTTTAGAATCAATGACCATCAGTCTTATTAACAGAAAGTTACTCTAAATAGCTTTTATTTCACTGATAATATGGTGTGAAAAAGTGGCAGTTACAACTCGTTTAATTCTTCTGGAGATGGATATCCATTCTTCTGGAAAAAAAAAATCTGCCAGAGTGACACGTTTCATGTTAGCGGGGCAGCCACGCCCACTCTCAATGTCAGAGCAACACATAGAGAAGAGGCGTGTTGCAGATGTGGGACAGGGTAAGTAACATATCGATATGAATACAATTTAATAACATGGAATTAAGGTGAAGTTGCCCTTTATACTGACATTCCGGGTCCCAGTTTCTCTTACTTTAGAATGAGCATCATTATGAGAAATACAATCACCATGGCAACAGCAGCAGCACCAATTAGCAGCCAGGTTATGCTGAAATCTGAACAAAGGGACAAAAAAAGCATTTATTCACCCAATCACAGGGAAGAAACTGGGCCGGAAATTTACAGCATTAATTATTTCAGTTCTCTCCCATATGACATGTTAATTAATACTTTATTATACACACTCACATTTGAATTAATGAATATTTGATGAATTGATTAATTTATTCATTAACCATGTATGCATTTGAGGGATTCTTACTGACTAAATATCAAAAGCTTATTGTATCAATGTATTAATTGTATTATTCTGACGTCACGTGGCGCTGTAATGGCGACATGTAGTCCATCTGTCTCTCGTGTTCGTGTTTGTTAATTTGAATGTATTTTGTTGTGTCGGGATTTTGTCTTTTGTTTTTTTCATGCGCTGTGTGTCTATTGTGGGATGGGAAAGCGGGCTGGAGATTGTTCAGGGCACTCATGCTGCTTGTTTTGATAATATTGACGGATTGTATATTCGGGATAATTTTGTTTGTGGTCATCACCATGGAGACGCATTCACAACATATGCTCGGGAATGTCCGTTGGATCTGCAGCCGCAAAGTTTACCATCGCTCTTCACCGGAGTTGAAGATGTCGAGACTCGGGACTGATCTAGGACTGCAGGTAATCTTCAAAAGGCCACCAGGGACGAGAAAGGAGAAGATAATGTGGGGGAGGAGTGAGGCGACGACTGGGAAGGCTGACGCAGTTGCGTGCTCCTCTTCGACAGTGTACAGTGACCGCAACACTGTGTGTATGGAGGAAAGTTGTGGAGGCACTGGAGGCGGAGTTTGTGTGTTGGACTGCTTAATAATGACACTGGACATCTCGGGACAGCGGGGGCTATTTTTAATCATGGCTGTATTCCACTTTAATTCACTTAATTAGTTTGATTAATGCAATGATTATATTGAATGTCTTTGTTTTATATGTTTTTGTGTTGTGGGTCTGCCCCACTGTATATGTCTTTTTTGTTGTTGCTGGGGCTACAACTGAAGTTCCCTAGTGGAAAAATAAAGGTTATTCTATTCTATTCTATTCCTAAACCAATAAGAACCAAAAAACATTTTAGAAGGATACAAAATAAACCTCTACCCACTAATAAGAATAATGATTATGACATCACGGTGGGTTAGAAAGTCCACGATCTTTCCATAGGTTTCTATTATAGCTGTACACAGTTAAGATGGCTGCCAAATTGTTCCATTTCAGAATTCCAAATTACTATTACATTACATGATATGTCATATCTATGGTTCTATATCTATGAGTACAGATAGCATTCCTTGCTAGATATATGCCTCAGTGGGACTGGAACACACGCACACACACTCAACTCACACACACACACGCACACACACTGACACTCACACTAGATATATGCTTTGTGCGTTAAAAAAGCCTTAAATACATTTTTTTTCAGCACCTAAGTGGTTTCCCAACTTTTTTGTTGTTTTTAAAATTGTTTCCTTTTAAAAATATTGCATTTAACTAAAAGAATATATATACATATATATATATATATATATATATATATATATATATATATATATATATATATATAGCATTTAGCAGACACCCTTATATAGAACAACTAACACCACTTATGCAGTATTTATTTATACGGCTCAATGCATTCTATTCAGTATTTATACGGTTCAATGCATACTGAATCTATTCAGTATTTATACGGTTCAACGCATACTGAATCTATTCAGTATTTATACGGTTCAATGCATACTGAATCTATTCAGTATTTATACGGTTCAACGCATACTGAATCTATTCAGTATTAAAATGGTTCAATGCATACTGAATCTATTCAGTATTTATACGGTTCAATGCATACTGAATCTATTCAGTATTTATATGGTTCAATGCATACTGAATCTATTCAGTAAGTACACTGCTCAAGAGTATAACACAGTGCCCCACCAGGGAATCAAACCTGCAAGCATCCTACAAATCATACAACACGGCCACCCGGCTATTTATCATAAACAATCAATAATATCACACTGTATAAAATTGTAGGCGATATACAACATAAAATTAATCAACATTCTGCAAACTAAATTTTGAGTAAACTGAACACCTGGACGCAAAGTTGATTAACTCAAAATATTTTATTTTTAAGTCCTTTGTACTAGAAAGCTTGATAGTTATATAGTTATATCAACTTCAAGTGCAAGGGACTTAAAACATCAGTTCTAACACACATTAATAAGTTTAACTCAATTGATATTTTGAGTTCATCAACTTTATGTCCAGAAGTTCAGTTTACTCTAAATATTGTTTGCAGAATGTTGACTTCTTTTTTTATGTTGTAATCGCCTACAATTTCTTACAGTGCAATAAGTAAATAATATTCCTATTTTTTCCACTGAGAAAAACTTAGATTTGTCAATTCAATTGGCTTGTCCGTGTTTGAGGTCTAATGGTAAAAAAGCATTGCATTTACGTATGTCTGTTGCTCTGTTACAGTTTGTACAATTTTTTATCAACTCCTAATCCACATAAAAAAAAAAAACTCATGCCATTAAATATGAAAAGATGGTAAACCTGATTTCCTGGCACTCTTACACTACATGCAAATTAATATATGTGTGCATGCATCTCTGGCAATAACATTATAATTAATATTTAAAAAAATGTATTTAACAAAAAAGTGTAATGAACATATAATTGACATAATTGCAAACTTACGATCAACTACCAGTTGTACAGTTGTTGAGTTCTCCTTGCCATGTTGATTCTGTGCTTCACAGTAGTACTGTTCACTGCCACTGGACTCAGTCACATTGAAGGTGAGATTCTGTCCAGTTCCTACAGTGTTCATCTCTCTCCCATTCACTTTATACCAGGTGTAGTTCTGCACTGGTGGGTTGGCATCACTGCTGCAGGTCAGAGTCACAGAGCTGCCCTCTAACACTGAACCAGAGGGACTGATGGACACTGAAGTGTTCTTAGGAGAATCTAGGAGAAATTAAAATATGGAACGTGTACAATTTGCTTTGGTTTTAGTTTTGTGTACATTTTAAACCATCTGTATTGATTGTGCCCTCATTATGTTTCACCTTTAAAACACAAAGTTAATATTTGATTGATCCTTGTCCCAAAATATAAAATTGAACACAAAAATTAAATGAGGGAAAGTTTTGCATTTATATTATAACAATAAAATCGACTGCTGATTGGGTGGAAACAAGTAAAATCAATTATCTCCAGGTCTTATTCTTAAGACAAACTCAAATCCAGCTCTCTTACATAGAACTCTGAGAGTCAGACTGGTGTTAGATGTCTTCTGAATGTCTCCTTGTTGCAGTTTGTAAAGCACCCTGCAGGTGATATTCTGCCCATGGTGGAGGTGGGAAGCAGTGAAGGTCAGAACAGAAGACACAGATTTGGTTTGATCCTCATTCTCTTGCAGTTGATCCACACTGTCACTCAGTCTGGGGGTCCATGTGAGATTTGGGGGGAGTTTGGGACAGGGGGCTGCAGCAGAGCAGTTCAAACTCACAGAGGTCCCCTCCATCACCTTCACCTTCTCTGGGGTTAACTTGGGTTTGGGTGGAGAGGCTAGGAGACATGGATACATGAGGACGGGTTACTGTCTGTCTCAGGACTGTAGACTCACACATAGTGTAGTGCTCTACCTCCCACCATCCATAAAAAATATATATTTTCACTTATAGCCTATAGAAATTAGGCACTTTGCCATGTCAAAGCATTATCATTTCAAATATTAAAACATTAATTTATATCAGACAAACACCAAACATGCTGCACATTAGCAGTCACAACGCCAGCACATCACAAGCTATAGGTTACTTATCACGGTTTGACATCATCTGGAATTTGACTTTTTTTCCGTTCCGTTTTTATTTTCCGTTTTGAATTCTTTGTCATTTGTAGCCTAATAGATCAGTTACAAATTCTGCGTATTTGATGTGTATACTGTGTCTGTGGATAAGAAGAAAGGAAACTGGAAAAAGGGCTCCTTTGAGGTTTTTGAGTTGCGTATCATCACCCGGGCTTAAAGTTATTTCTTTTATTTTTATTTCACTTTTGTTTTACCAGGTCAATTAAGATCAAAATTCTATTTACAATGAAGACCTGGCAAGAGTCAAAAGAACTCATGAGAAGCTGTAAGTAAGTAAAAGAGCGAGTGCAGATCAGAAATTTAAAGAGCTAAAATGCCGAATGTTAAAATTACACAGCGGTACAGTAGGCTACATCCATTCTCTGGACAGCGGGGGGGTAGGTTTATTCCACAAAACAGGATTATCAAGTTATCCAGATAACTGTGAACGATAATGCTATATTTTCACATTAGTGAGATTTCAGTTGATGAAAGTGCACTGAATCTGGTTTAGGAGTGTGATTTAGTCATACATATTGTTAGCTGATAATGTTTCTGAGGTTATTTCATGGTATTATTTTCGAGAGTTATCTGGCTAACTTGCTTAACCTGCTTCATGGAATACCCCTCTGGCTAGCAGACGTCCTTCACTCTGTGTACACAAAGTAAGGAGATGAAAGAAAAAAAAAAAAAAGTTAAATAAAGCATTTGGAAAGGTGAACAAATGCACTGAACGATGTTTATATTGTATAAACACCTTATCCATGAAATGTTTAGGCTACCATAAAAATATATATATTGATGTTTTAGGTGCAGGGCTTTTCCTCCCAGCACTGATTCTCTCTGTTCTCTCCAGGTGGTGTTTCACTGTAGCGCAATGTCGCCGGATATTGCACAGACTCTGCATGCTTTAAGCTTTAATGAAAAGGGCGTAACAGTAAATGCAGTACCTTTGACTTTAATTTGGACACCTTGACGAAAATTAACCTTGAGAGGATTCTGGGATTCCAATCTGAAGAAATATGTATCACTGTAATTCAGAGGGAAGCGGTCCAGAATTGTGCTGCAGTTCTTCTTCAGCAGTTGTCCAATGAATGTTCCATTAATGATGTTCTGTTCAGGCGTCTTACTGGAATTAAACACTCCTATTCCCCCAGTTTGAGTTTTTTTCCATTCTCCTTTAGCCCCAGGTACTAGATTCTTGTCTTGTTCAGGTGGGATATCAAATATGCAGGGAATCAGCACACAGGATTCAGCCAGAGCTTCTATACTCTGAGGCATCCATATTACCCAGTCTCTGCTCAGGGCTCCTACAACACACACAACACAACTCTGTAAATACAGCAGCTGTATGCAGATTTGGGTCTGATTTTTACACGCACAACACAACTAAATAGAGGAGCTGTATGTGGATTTGGGTTAGACCTTGCAACACTTAATACAGATTTCTCTCTGCATGGTTATTTTTATTCATAGCCATGAAGCAAAAGCATTACTGTCTTACAGCTGCAATAATAATTAATATAAATAACTTCAATTGGTTACACAACAGTGCACATATTAAAAAATTTTAAACAAAAATGAAAAAAGACACAAATTCCCTATATAATTATATTTACAAACACACATCCTTTTGGATCACTGTCCATCTCTAGAGTCTAGAGATAGACTCCGCCCCTTACAGGACTTACCTTGCAGCAGGCAGCCAATGAGGATGAATCTCTCCACCTCAATCATGTCTCTGAGGAGTAGAGGAACTGAAGTTAGAAAACAGCACAGACACCCTCTGTAGAACATTACAATTTAATTAAAAATATGCAATCAGATAGAGTCAGGAATACTGTTCTAAAGTGCATAAAACGGTCATAATACAGTATAGAGGTTGTGCCGTCACGTGACGCAAAAGATTCGAAAAACACACTAGACGGCGGACGTGTATCCACACACAGTTCGGTTAGCGTTAATTAACGTTAGCTATTAGAAAATGTTCAAGTTGTTCAACATCTGAATCCTGCAGAGAAGTCTCACTACCTGGAAAGAGCTAGTTTAACTGATATGTCACCGTCGACCCATACAATTTTCACATTGTTGAAGCCAGTGCGACATTTGTAAGATTGACTTGCCTGACATAGGTTATCACGACCTGCATGACTACCTTGTGAACAGGCTGTCATTTTATACAGGAAAAGCATTTAAGGCGTATACAATTAACATAACTAATCTGACCAGCTCTCTGACACTGGTTAAGGTATTAGATATAATTATTGTAGAAGCAATTGGTCTAATAACCTATACAACTTACTAGTAACCAGTCTAGGCTAATTCGTAGTTTTCTCTTTTCAAAATAGGCTATATTAAAGGCAAGCTTAACTTTGTTAGAACATAATAGCTACCTGGCCCCGATATGAGTCCTAATATTGACGTTCATATTCATGAAATCCGCGTTGTTTGCATTTGTTTATGTGCTAAAAGTGTGCTTTTGAGACCTGTTTCGCCATGCAATGGGATAGACAGCTGATAGACAGAAATGTGTAATGTTGCAGATGTCTAGAGCAGGCTACGGTGCAATGATGACATTCATGTTTTATTATCAAACACTTTTTATCATTTATCATTATCATTCTGGGGGTGCCGCGCTGTTGTGGTTTTGAAAGCTCTGCGCAACGATGGATATGATGCAGATTTGACAAAAACTGGTATGCAGTAACAGCATAGCCAAGCATAGCCATTTTCTACGACGCTGATGTTGGCTCCCGATTCGCAGCTCCCGATTCGGAATTGCCGGTCCACCTTAAATCGGTCGCGAAAAGCGATTGCATACTTTCACGGTCATCCTTCCGCTTTTTTCTCCGCTAAATCTAATTGGCTCAACATTCTGACAGCCTAGTTGTGTGTGTGTATATATATATATATATATATATTATTTTTTTTGGAAACTGCACCGTTTTGAAATAATCGCACTCCAAACTTCCTATGTCCACCAATGTAAATTACTGAAAAAGGTGAAATTTTGAATAGGATTTTATTGCCAATTTTAGAACGTCTCAAACTTTTGACACTGGGGTATGAGAGAAGAGGTGCTCCACTATATCTGACTCGAGTTGGGTGAAATATTACTGTAGCATTTTCAAATAATCCCTCTTCAAACTTTCTATGTAATCCAATGTAAATCGACTAAAAAAGGTGACATTTTGAATAGGATTTCCTTGCCAATTTTAGAACGTCTCAAACCTTTGACACTTGGGTATGAGAGAAGAGGTGCTCCACTATATCTGACCTGAGTTGGGTGAAATATTACTGTAGCATTTTGAAATAATTCCACTTCAAACTTTCTATGTAATCCAATGTAAATCGACTGAAAAAGGTGATATTTTGAATAGGATTTTCTTGCCAATTTTAGAACGTCTCAAACCTTTGCCCACACTGTGCTGTGGGCACAGGCCTAGGGTATGTCCCCAAAGGCAGTGCATGTACTGGGCACAATCAATGTGGAAGCCGATAGGCTGTCCAGGGGTGGCCTGAGAGCAGGGAAATGGTGCCTGCACCCAGACAGTGCAGTTAATTTAGGGAGTTGCTAGTGGGCACCCCGTCTTGCCTCCTGACCAGAGCGGATTTGCTGCCGCAGGCCTGCTATGGCAACCAAATCCACAGTTGTATGACCTGCTTGGCCCCTAGATGGGAGAGGCCACAGGGCCTGGGGCCAGCAGTACTGGAAACATTTCAGGCATCAAAGCCCCATCTACGACGGAAGTGGGCAGATGTTAGCTGCTGGTACCACAATAATGGGTTTACCCAATTATGACAGTTCAGTCATTTTGGCATTCCTCCAGTCCCTCTTCAAAGAGGGGCTAGTGGAGTCCATGCTAAGGTGTTATCTGGCAGCCATATTTGACAGCCATAAGCATATTGAGGGCCTGATGGTGGGATATCACCCCCTCGCCAGCCAGTTTCCCTGAGGAGCCAGGTGGCTTTGCCCACCCAGGTCTAACTTAGTCCCTTCGTGGGATTTACAACTGGCTTTGAATCCACTCACTCATTGGATTACATAGAAAGTTTGAAGTGGGATTATTTCAAAATGCTACAGTAATATTTCACCCAACTCGAGTCAGAGGTGGTGGAGGACCTCTTCTCTCATACCCAAGTGTCAAAAGTTTGAGCCGTTCTAAAATTGGCAAGAAAATCCTATTCAAAATATCACCTTTTTCAGTCGATTTACATTGGATTACATAGAAAGTTTGAAGTGGGATTATTTCAAAATGCTACAGTAATATTTCACCCAACTCGGGTCAGATATAGTGGAGGACCTCTTCTCTCATACCCAAGTGTCAAAAGTTTGAGACGTTCTAAAATTGGCAAGAAAATCCTATTCAAAATATCACCTTTTTCAGTCGATTTACATTGGATTACATAGAAAGTTTGAAGTGGGATTATTTCAAAATGCTACAGTAATATTTCACCCAACTCGGGTCAGATATAGTGGAGGACCTCGTCTCTCATACCCAAGTGTCAAAAGTTTGAGACGTTCTAAAATTGGCAAGAAAATCCTATTCAAAATATCACCTTTTTCAGTCGATTTACATTGGATTACATAGAAAGTTTGAAGTGGGATTATTTCAAAATGCTACAGTAATATTTCACCCAACTCGGGTCAGATATAGTGGAGGACCTCATCTCTCATACCCAAGTGTCAAAAGTTTGAGACGTTCTAAAATTGGCAAGAAAATCCTATTCAAAATATCACCTTTTTCAGTCGATTTACATTGGATTACATAGAAAGTTTGAAGTGGGATCATTTCAAAATGCTACAGTAATATTTCACCCAACTCGGGTCAGATATAGTGGAGGACCTCTTCTCTCATACCCAAGTGTCAAAAGTTTGAGACGTTATAAAATTGGCAAGAAAATCCTATTCAAAATATCACCTTTTTCAGTCGATTTACATTGGATTACATAGAAAGTTTGAAGTGGGATTATTTCAAAATGCTACAGTAATATTTCACCCAACTCGGGTCAGATATAGTGGAGGACCTCTTCTCTCATACCCAAGTGTCAAAAGTTTGAGACGTTCTAAAATTGGCAAGAAAATCCTATTCAAAATTTCACCTTTTTCAGTAATTTACATTCGTGGACATAGGAAGTTTGGAGTGCGATTATTTCAAAACGGTGCAGTATCCAAAAAAAATAAAAAATAATATATATATATATATATATATATATACACAGACAACTGGGCTGTCAGAATGTTGAGCCAATTAGATTTAGCGGGGAAAAAAGCGGAAGGATGACCGTGAAAGCATACAATCGCTTTTTGCGACCGATTTAAGGTGGACCGGCAATTCCGAATCGGGAGCTGCGAATCGGGAGCCAACTTCAGCATCGTCCATTTTCTCTTCTTTCTTTTTTTGTTTTCAAACAGGCTATTTCTCAATATAATTGCTGACTTGTGGCAAACGTGCGCCGTGGTAACATCTGTCCAGGAATGTAAACAATACGGGGATTTTTCACGGTAAGAAGACATTTTATGATAATGTTATCTAACGTTAACGTAAGGAACTTACGAACAACAGTGTTGATGTTTATGTGCCTTGGCTGCATAGCCTACTACTACCCTATGGGGCCCTAACGTTAGGAAGCCTCCAGTCATTGCATGACCGGTTTCGTTATTTTTATTTTTTGTAAAGAATAACGTCAGTTATTTTTCTGATGATATCTGAAACAGTAAGGTTACGTTTGATAGGCTAACTTACGAAAACGTTCAGTTAGCTAACCACCGTTGTAAAGACTTAACGTTAGGCTAGCTACCTGAATTTAAATGTTCACTGCAAATCCGACTTGTAGAGCTAGGTACCCAATTATCTCTCATCGTAGCCACCCATTTTGACCATTTCACGGTCTTTAGGAAACAGATAAAGGATTTTTTTTTTATTATTTGAAACTGCCTGTTTGAGCATCAAAATACAGAACAGAAAATCACCATTTTGACCGTTGAGATAACTTGTTGATGTGCAGTTGATGCCGTCCAATATGTCAGCACATACATGTCACATGATCACCCGCACGACCTCTAGATGCAGACGAGAGAACTGCGCTCACCAAATAATGCTCTTGAACTCTCTTTCACCGGCTGCGAGTCAGTTCTAACAAGTGACAAAATGTTTAAACGCAGGAAGAAAAAATGAATGAATTGTTCCTTTCCCAGGAACAACATTTTTTCTCAGGGAAACATAATTCCACATCAGATCCCATTACATTACATTATAGGCATTTAGCAGACGCTCATATATATACTGGATATATACTGAAGCAATTATCCAGAGCGATGTACACAACTTCTTATTACATTTATCCATGTATACAGCTGGATATATACTGAAGCAATTCAGGTTAAGTACCTTGCTCAAGGGTACAACGGCAGTGTCCTACCTGGGAATCGAACCTGCAACCTTTCGGTTACAAGTCCAGTTCCTTAACCGCTATACTACACTGCCGCCCATACTCCCATCCCATGTTTTGCATAGACTGGCTAGATCCATCAAACCGCAGAGTGTCCGCCTGTAGCGCTCAGCCATCATTCACCCACCCCACTGTGGTTCTTGAACATCCACTCAGAACAGAGGGCCATGTATAGGTTTTTATGCGGTGGCCAGTGGATCATAGCTACAGAAGACAAGCGCATGTCCAGTCAAGCGTTTCAACAATTTGGGTTATTTTATAAGTCTGCTGACCTGCCTGTCGTTTGTTACCTGTTCTGTTCTGTACAGGTACCATTCACCCCCATACTTACTCGACATGTATTAACATCTGTTAACAATATTTATCTTGCTGTGCCAATATTTCTACATTGTAAAGGCCAACAGTGGTTGTCAGATCTGATGTTCAAACAATCACTCAGTTGCCGCTCACATACTCTACATGGACCTACAGTACATTTATACTCACGAGTGTGAAAAAGATAGAATAGAATAGAATAGAATAGAATAACTTTTATTTTCCCGTTTGGGAACTTCAGTTGTAGCCCCAGCAACACCAAAAATACATAGACAACACACAAACAAACATATCAAATAAAGACATACAGTAGAATCATTGCATTAATCAAGTGAATTAAAGTGGAATACAGCCATGATTAAAAATAGCCCCCGCTGTTCCGAGATGTCCAGTGGCATTAAGCAGTCCAACACACAAGCTGCACCTCACGACTCCAGTTCCTCCATACACGCAGTGTTGCAGTGTCTCTGTACACTGTCGAAACGGATCCACCGAACTGCGTCAACCTTCCCAGTAGTCGCCTCACTCCTCCCCCGCATTATCTTCTCCTTCCATTCCCTGGTTTCCTTTTGAAGATTTCCTGCACTCAGTCCCGACATCTTCAACTCCGGTGAAGAGCGATGGTAAACTTTGTTGCTGCAGATCCAACGGACATTTCCGAGCATATGTTGTGAATGCGTCTCCATGGTGACGACCACAAACAAAATTATATCGACTAGACAATTCGTTAATATTATAAAAATGAGCAGTAGGAGTGCCCTGAAAAATCTCCAGCCTGCTTCCCCGTCCCACAACAGACACACAGCGCTTGAAAAAAACTAAAGACAAAAGCCCGACACAACAAAATACATTCAAATTAACAAACACGAACACAAGAGACAGCTGGACTACATGTCGCCATTACAGCGCCATGTGACGTCACAAAAGATGGTAGGTGGACAAGCATTATTTCAGAGCAGAGAGATGCGATGGACAGTTTGGTTTAGTTTGATTTTCAATTTAAATTTAAATTTCAGTTTAGGGAACCCCAACGCAGAAGGAAGTTGCGTGAATTTAGAGGAAGTAAAGCTGCTGCTGAACATTGCTTTTGTCTTTTGATCGAGATGAAGCTTGTTGTTGAGGACGGAGCTGAGATATTTGACTTGAATTCCTGGACATGGACAATTGTGGTTGCATGATCTAAATCACTGGTCTCCAACCCTGTTCCTGGAGAGCTACCGTCCTGTAGGTTTTCATTCCAGCCCTAACAAAGCACACCTCATTCAACAGCTAGAGCTCTCATTGAGCTGCTAGATCAGGTGTGCCAAATTAGGGTTGAAATGAAAACCTACAGGACGGTAGCTCACCAGGAACAGGGTTGGAGACCACTGATCTAAATACTGTGATCTAAATGGTTATATAAATAAATAGAAATTTGCTCCTCAGCTGTTTGGGGCAAAGTGTACAAAATCCGCTGGAATTGCCAAAAATGGCAGAACACAAAAGCTTCACTGCTTGGACTCTTAAGTGCCTACATGCAATAGAATGGAATGAAGAAATAGCAGATAAATAAAAGATATGGGGAGGTGAAGTGTGTTTTTTTTAATCTCCCCAAGCAAACTGCACACTCTCTTATGATTGGCCCATGCATGTCACATGGGACAGGTAGACCAATCAGAGAAAAGTAAACATTGTGTGCAAAATTAAACACAGCATTCTTCTGAAGGTATTACCTTGTTTTTTAGGCAGAGTTTACTGTTATTAAAATAAATATATCATACATGCAGCATGTACCACACTGGAAAATCTAAGAAGTTGCAGGTGATATAAATGAAAGACAGAATTATGTTTTGTCATAAATTAAATAAATTTAGAAATTTGTTGGTAATATATATATATATATATATATATATATATATATATATATATATATATATATATATATATATACGTATATTAATTAGGACCGGTAATCTTTAATAAAGATAAATAGACCATTTGTGTACAACACAATCAAATTAATAAAAACACATTTATTGTTATTAATGTTTTTTTTTCTTTTTCTCTCTATAGCCTAGTCTAGACCACAGACTAACACCTGAATGGAACCTGCGGCAGCTAGCTAGTAGCCCAAGGTCAGAAATCTGTACTAACCTCCTAAACAAGCTCTTTAGACAACAAACAGCAATTCCTAGCATGGGGAGAACAGCATCAACCTAACTAGCTCTAGACTATGAGAAAAGGTAAACTAAGCTACTTGCACTTTGCATTCATTTAAAGGAGAATAGATCGCACAGTATTCAGTTCTCGTGCGTGTGCTTGAATACTACATTGTACAGTTTAAATTATATAATAAATAAATATATATATATATTTTTTTTTTCTACCATTCTACCATAATAATTAATAATTCTACCATTAAATTTGAATTCTACCATATCCAGGAAATCTGCATCTAAATGCTGTAGATCTAAATAATGAATATGGTAAAGATGAATCCTGCACTTTATTAGGATTTATAGGTTAACTTTAGGATACAATTATCACAAATCACGAATAACTGTGAAGTCATGGATATTCACCCTGTTCTTCGCAATTCACAAACTCAATAAATCCATGAATATCTGCCCAATAAGACCCATAACATCTCTTGTACAGAACCTCTCGCTGGTTGCTATGTGATCAAGCAGAACTTCCTTGCAACTCCAGTTCATATAGCAAAATTAGTTTGGATCAACATGACAATAAGTCAAATATTGTGGTCTTCTTTCATTCACTGTATAATGTGTATTCTGAAATATGTTATATTACCTGTATGAGCTGAAATTGTCTCACTATATATTAATATATGATACTTAGAGCGTTTATATTTAAACTGTACATGCTCTATCTTTAGGCAAAAATCACTGACAATCATAATGTATCCTGAGAAAAAATGATGTTAAAACACTTCCATTATTGAGAGGATAAATGATCTTCAGAGCAGTTATATCTAATGAAACACCACTGACAGTGGCAGCCTGAGGATAATCTGTAGTTTGACAGAGCCAAGCGTTACAGAGGTAGAAATATACTTACTGTAGAACAGAAGAATATCCAGCCTTTCTCCACTGCACACTGACCCTCAGCCTGCAGAGCACAAGTACAAACTCACACAAAAGAGGAACTGCACATCCAGTATGTGGCCTTTTGTGAAACATGCTTGTGAATATTATTGGCTAACATCCATAGGAAATGTGTGGGCATATGCAACATATCCACCCTTCTGGGAAACAACTACTGAAATCCAACTACTTTTTCTCAGTCATAATACAGGAATATGAACATGCTGAAATACAGATGTCTAGTTTGATGTCATAACACAGTAACAGAGTTTGCTTTTACAGTTGAAGGAGAATAAGCTAATTATTTATTTATTTGACACAAGTTGAAAGAAAGTGCTGTCCAACAGACTAATCATGAAGAAATAGAAAGTTGTAACACTGTATATCCAATAGTTCTTACCTTATTTCAAACAGATCAGACGGCAGTGTAGAATAATGGTTAAGGAACTGGCCTTGCAACCGAAAGGTTTCAGGATTAATTCCCGGGTAGGACACTGTCGTTGTACCCTTGAGCAAGGTACTTAACCTGCATTGCTTCAGTATATATCCAGCTGTAATAAAATGTATAATATGTAAAAAATGCTAACAAAGGTCATGTAAGTTGCTCTGGATAAGAGCGTCTGCTAAATGGCTGTAATGTAATGTAATATTTATGCCCATTCAGTCCTTTCCTCTTCACAACTTCACAACTACAACATAATGTACAAAAGGGACACACTTCCTTTTTCTCACCCCAATGTTGTGCAATATTGAGAAAATCTATGTATTATCACAGATAATCCAACATAGTTCTGTGTTTAAAACAGCATATTTCTGTGTTCTAAAATAGAGAGAAAATCCTTTGAAAAACCTTTGTCCTCTCATGCATAGTTATAGAATGTTTAATACTTCCTTCATGCAGCCAGGTCTACACATCAGATTGAGAAACATCGAAACCAAGAACTCATTCATGCTTAAATTATACTGAAAGACATCACCAGGCTTTACCCCATTTGCAAAATATCCAACTGTGAAAAGGTGCTTTATGGAAAGCTGAAATACTGGTTCCCCGCATTTATAAGATGGTCTTAACAATCAGCGTACTCAGCCCTCTAATTCCATTTTTTTCAGTTTAATGAGCTGTCTTGAAAAGGGCAATGACAGGTCATGCTTATAACAGTATTATGACAGGTCATGACAGGTCATGCTTATAACAGTATTATGTATAGGTTTTACGGCATAGAGCTAAAAACGGCCGGCATTACAAACAGCCATATGTGAAATGCCCGAGTGTTGCTGTGGAGAAGGGACGTGCAGCTGGAGCTGAAAGGAGCCGAGAATGTTGGGGTGTTGTGTTAAACGTGTGCTTCTGTCAACAAAACAAAGAAGAAAAACAACGGGTTGCGCTTAGTTGTACAACTTTATCACCTTTGAACTACACACCCGCAAAATACTCATGCTTTAGACTGCAATGAAGATGTAGTTCCTCGTACCTAAACGTGTGTATCACCCAGAGAATGCCTTCCTGAGCTCAGGAGGGTTAGGAGCCGGTCATATGGGCATAGCACTGCTGTATGATCCAGCACATGGAAATACCTGCTATCTGTGCATCAATGCTGGAATACACACATAGACACACACACACACGCACGCACGTACGCACGAACACACACACACACACACACACACACACACACACACACACACACACACACACACACACACACACACACGTGCTTATGCTCCTCCTTTCTCTGATAAGAAACTTGAAATGAACAAAACAGAAATATACTGTATTATTATTATAGATTTTTCTAAGTCTATAGCATATTGTCACACCCACGCCTTGGTTGAACCAACCCTGAACACTCTTTTGAAAATTTCCAAGATGGCGCAGTCAGAAATAGCACTTTAGTGCAAAGGTGTTTATTCAGTACCCCAAGTACAAAATAAGTTCCCATGGGCGAAAATCAACACTGAAAAAACATGTCTGAAACAAGTGTTTTGGTCTTGCTAATGAGACTTAAAATCTTATTTTTTTCTCAAAGTGGAAAATATTAGCTTTCCTGTTAATTTATGTTGCATTAATTTAAGTGAAAATTATCTCACCCCCACTGGCAGATAGTGTCTTATTTAGCAAAAAAAGTGACAGAAATAAGATTCTAAAGTCTAAATATAAAAATAATATATTAAAATGGTTGTTAAGATTTGGTTTTTGCAGTGAACCAACAAACAACAAATAAACAAAAAAACACTACAGCAGACATATAAGGCACACTTATTGAGTCAGACACTGGCTACCAGCAGTACAGCCATCCAGGCTCAGTTTGCTATCCATTACACCCAGAGCCGCTATTAATTTCACAGTATTACAATAATTACATTCAGACACATACATATATACATACATACAGTGAGCGCCATACTTCATTGGTCAGTGACACTTTTTTTGTTATTTTGGTTCTGTACTCTAGCACTTTGAGCTTGAAAGCATACAATGACAATAGGGTTGAAGTGCAGACTGTCAGCTTAAATTTGAGGGTATTTTCATCCATATCAGATTAACCGTTTAGAAATTATAGAACCTTTTGTACCATTTTTAATATTTGGTCGCATATCCTTTGCGTGCCATGACTTCCTGATGTCTGTGACCCAACAATATCAAAAGACTCTTGATATTTTATTTTCTGGTACTCCTACAAGCGATACTATAACCTCTCTGCATTTGAATGGATCTCTATGGGAATTGGAGGGTGGGACTATATTTAGCTGTAAATTACACTGGAACAGTATGGCACACATATGGGCTAAATGGCTCTAAGTCATCAAGGGTCTGACATAGCAAACAAGCCTTAAAACATCACTCTGCTGCCAGATATGCAGTAGATATGGATGGGATAACTCGAAGGGTTTCTTCTCCTGACTTATTTTTCCATTGAGTTCAATCGGAAAATGTGTCAGGAGAAACAACCCTTAAAGTGATCAATTTATTATTCAATAAATTATATCTCTCCGTGTGTACAGAAACATATCTTAGTTACATTTTTGGGGTGAACTGGCCCTTTAAGGTTGCACGTCCTTCTTTTTAAAGACCACGTTGGAGTACTCGCATTCTGGGATTCCCTCCATTTCCTTCTTCTTCTCTATTTCCACACACAGGCTCTCTGTCTCCATCGACGCCCCTACGACCAAACGCTCCTCCCCCTGCCCCGCTCCATCCTCTACCTTCCCTTCTGGGTTGTCCTCTTGACCGCCACCTGTGAATAGACCACGTCGTCCCCTCGGCCTGCAGCCCCATCCTGGCCCTGTGTCTCCACGGACTGGGGGGGAGTGCTTGATGGAGGCGTAGTGCATGCCTTCCAGCTGCTCCCCGATTTGGCCCTCTGCCAGGGGCAGTGTCTGTGGGTCTGTCCCTCCCAGCTCGGGGGGCCCTGGGCGGGGATGGTTACCATGGCGTGGTTGGAGTAGACGGGGTCTTCTTCTGCTGGACTTCTGCTGGGAGGACTCTGCAAAGCAAGTGTTTTTATGTTTACGGCCATTTCATTTCTTAACTGCTCTTATCTGGGACCTTCTGGCTACAATTTACCTTCTAGTGGATGGGTGTGTAGAGAGAAAGAGAGAGAGAGAGAGAGAGGAGAGAGAGGAGAGAGAGAGAGAGAGAGAGGAGAGAGAGAGAGAGAGAGAGAGAGAGAGAGGAGAGGAGAGAGAGAGAGAGAGGAGAGAGAGGAGAGGAGAGAGAGAGAGAGAGAGAGAGAGAGAGAGAGAGAGAGAGAGAGAGATGCCCCCAGCGTTATAGCCCCCAGCGTTCACGTAATTTAACTACCAAGTGAACTAATGCCATAGCAAGTGAACTGTGCGGATTGGTCTTAAGATGAGGTGTGGCCAGGATAATCTTTGGTGTATTGCTATCTTGAGCCAACAGAAAATGCTTGCGCTCAAACCACCACAAACCTGGTTCTAAAGCAAGGGGCCAAAGACTGGGCTTTCATTTTGAGGCTCACTTCCTGCTTGGGCTGGGAGCCGCAATTGTGCCGTTGCTCACTAGTGCCACTGCGGTTGGCTCCAGTATAGGTCTTTCACCATGTAAGTCAATGGCAGCATTGTGGTCAAAATACTCAGTCAATAAATTTTTCCCCAAAAATTTTTTTATTGCAATAGGTGCCTTTCCTTCATCTAATGCATCTGCATGTGCAGATTTTTTTAAATATTGTGTCGTTTGGACAGGATATTAACATTTGTTCAGGACCAATCAGAGGGACAGGTTGAGTCCTCTCCGGCTCCACGGAGCAGGCGCAGTTTGTACAAACGGCCGGCGAAAAAAGACATCCAGAGCTTCAATTCAGTTTTTACGAGGCCGTGGAAAGGCAATGGGTCACGTCACAGTGGCTTTGTCCATATTTTTATACAGTCTATGGTCTAAAGTCATGTTGTAGTTATTTATATGTTACTTTAGCAGTGCAATATAAGTGCATCTACATAGGCATGTGCACAACGCGCGTACACCTTCCTGTCTGTTACACACAGGGGAGCACACAAGCATGCACACAAGACATCAAGATTACATTGTGAAATAGGGATTAATATTTTACCCAAAAATAAAAAATTTTCTCTCCCACAATAGATTCAAGTTTTCCCCTGTAATCCCGGGGAAATATGGGGGTGGCCGAATGCGACATTAAACACTATGATTTTACTCTGCATTTTTTTCCCACATTTAATGGAAAACATCACTTTTTGTAGGAAAAACTATCCCTTTTTCCTACATTTATTATCTTTGAAAAAACTGGTGTAAATATTAAATGTACAATCCCAAAATTACATATATAATCTAAATGTTTTATTATTTAGTGGTTTTTTAACTAAAATTGTTAAATTGTTAAAAATGTTTTAAATAAATATTTAGCTAAATGTTTCATACATTTAATATTTATGTTTTGTACATTTAATATTTACACCCAGTTATTTCAAAGAACATAAATGTAGGAAAAGGGGAAATTTTTTTGCTTAAATGTGAGAAAAAAAAGTGATATTTCCATTAAATGTGGTAAAAATCATAGCGTTTAATGTCGCATTCGGCTCCCCATAGGGAATTGGGCTTGTTTTAAAGCATTAACCCTATAGACTTCACCCCTAGTATTTGAGACGCATGCGACTCAGTTACAGTATTCATGTTCATCTGAAAATATAAACTACAGCTTTAAGAAAACCCCGAAAATTTTGACGCAGTATTTTTTTAAAAGGGTAGCCTCTTGCGAAAACGCAGCTTCTCCAGTTACACTGCCGTGCAATAAATTAGGAGGGTGCTATTAGTAGCCCACAGCACTTACGACCTTCCTCTGGCTACAGCCACAGACTGTAAAATGCATCAAATGCACCGTTTATACACGCTAAGAAAATCATGTTGACGTATAGAAACAATAATATTTTTTAAAACGTTGTACAAATGAGTATTCGCCGTTTTCCCTTGCTTACTGTACTATATACAGTACCTGATCCACTTTCGGTTTAGAAGACACCTCATTTTTTGCTCCAAAATCTCTCGTATAAATATGTTTAAGAAACCAAGTACTTACCAGTATATTCAGCTCCAGCTGTTTTCTCATGAACCCTGAAGAGTTTATCTTGTTATATTTCGCCAAAGTCCCCATACAGTCGACATTTCCGCAGTGACCTCCCCTCGCACTGAGCGCTGAAATTCGTTGCTGTACTTGTGTGAATACGCACGCGCTTTCCGTACGTTCTTTTTTTAACGTATTTAAATACATTAGGCGACGTATGTTATGGTTATATATATACTGTATGTGACTATTCTGAAATAAATGTATTCTGTAGCAAATTTCTGAATGATACAGCTTCTTCTTCAGTTCAAACTTAAAACCATGGATTTTGCAGGGAATATTTTTTTAGATATTGACATTTAAATAAAACTAGTAGAAACCAGGAGGACATTGCCTCAAAAGGGCCAAAGTAAATAGGGTTAAGCTACAAATTTTCCATAAGCAGGACATTACAAACCAAGGTAAGTATGCATGAACCGCATATTTAATATTTGGTTACATATCCTTTGCATGCCATGACTTCCTGATGTCTGGCATATTTCTTTCCTCTCTGGTAAAACTCTACGAAGTAACTGTTCAGACATGTGTGTGTGTGTGTGTGTGTGTATGCGTATGTGTGTGTGTGTGTGTGTGTGTGTGTGTGTGTGTGTGTTTGTGTGTGTGTGTGTGTGTGTGTGTGTGTGTGTGACACAGGGATCAGACTCACCCCATCTGTCACCCCTTTGATGTCCTTCATTCTACATCCAGAACACCGGCTGTCTCTCTTCTTTCTAAAAACAACACACAGCATCACTGCCAAGAAACAGCACACGCTTCACTGTCATTATCATCACCATGGAGATGGGCTTTCCAAGCCAGTTTATTTTCTACTTTCTGTGTGTTTATTTCAGCATCACGGGGGAGGGGCAGAGGGGACCTCAGCAGTGGGGTTGAGTAATATAATACACAACATTAAATAAGTTTCCCTTTATATTTTTGAGGAGTGGGGGTCGGAGGACCAGACGCGACCGCAAGGGAATCATAAAGTGAACCCACAAAACCACCACAAGAGGAGGGAGGAGAAAGAAATAGAAAAAAGAGGGAATACTCCCGGCGAAACGCCAACACAAAACTACCCAGAAACGAGGGCGAAAAGTCGAGCAGACAACAAGGAAGGAAAGAGTTCCGCGAACGGAACGGGAAAAAAAAACATAAAAGAGAGATACCTCCCGGCGAATATTTGCCAACGCAAAACGACCCAGGAAAGAGGGCGAGGAGTCGAGCAGACTCGAGCAGTTAGTAGGATGGGGAAAGAAAGGCCTCTAGCTCAATAACTCAGAAATGAGCTTGACTAAGAGGCGAAACGAAAGAAAGGTAAACAAAGGCGAACTGCCTCAGAGAGGACGTGTAGGCGAAGGAACAGGGACAAAGTAAAGAGCAAAAGAAAGGCAAGTGATCCTAAGGATCTAAACCTAACTCAAATACTGGAAGTTCCAGCGTTACTTTTGAAACACAAAAGGAAAGCAGTCCTCTGGCTACACCGTTTACCAGGCTTAGAGTGACAGTATGACAGAAAAGCACAAAACACAGGGGGGCGTTGCTTAAGTAGCTGAAGCACACCTGCAGCTAATAAACGATAATTAATGCCAGAGAGGGAGGAAAAATGGCCGGAGCGCCCTCAGGCGGCCCCGGGAGGCAACGCCTGCAAAAAGGGCAGAGCTGGCAGCAAAACCATGACAATCCTGACATTCCAGGCCCCTGTTTCTCTTACTTTAGAATGAGCTGCGTTATGAGGCATATAATCACCATGGCAGCAGCACCAACAGCAGCACCAATCAGTAGCCAGTTAATGCTGAAACCTGTACAAAGGGAAAAAAAAAACAGGCCTGGAATTTATTCACCCAATCACGTCGTGAACCAATCAACAATGAGATTGACCCCGCGTGTTGCAGTACTGCTAAATACAAAATAATTTTGAGAGAGTTTCACCTGCTCTTGCATCCGCGAGTTGGAGGAGAGCTTTAGAGGTTTATATACAGTATATGGAGTCTTTATAAAATTGGCTAGCTATATAATGAATATATTGCCCACAAATAAAAAGCTCTGAGAAAACAATGTCAACTGAGAGAAAATCATAAGGCTGTGTTAGACTGTGTGGGTTTACTGTCTTACCTGAGTGTTGGTCTGGAGATGGACGGTAGAGCAGAAGGAACAAGAAGGAAATATTAGTACAGTTACAGTATCATCCACACTACTCACACACCCTTAAATAAATGCTTCAAAATGTGATCGTCTGTATATTAGTGCCTGATCTATAATATGTTAAAGATGAGAAATGTGCGCCCGTTTACCCGAGTGTTGCTGCGGAGACGGAACGTGGAGCCTGAGGCTGGAGGAGCCAAGAGTGTTGGTGCTGAGGCAGAGGAGAGTGGGCGTGTCTCCCTGTGAGTGGCGCATGGTGAGGGAGCTCCTCAGGCCTGTGTTCCCCAGCTGCTCCTCACTGATGACTTTGTCAGTAGATTTAGTGACCCGCAGTCCAGACACACGCCACTCCATGCTGGGAGAGGGATTCCCACGGCTCTCACAGGAGCAGCTGATCTCTGCTGCAGTTCTGCTGCAGCTCCCAGAGCCAGTGATCTGAGGCATGTCTGAACACAGGATGCCACAGTTACAGATATCACAGTTGTACACATACACAAATAGTATGACAATGTAATTATCTAATAAATACAAACACTTAGCATACATTTTATATCCGGCTGTACAGTTGTTGAGTTCTCCTTGCCATCTTGATTCTGTGCTTCACAGTAGTACTGGTCACTGCCACTGGACTCAGTCGCATTGAAGGTGAGATTCTGTCCAGTTCCTACAGTGTTCATCTCTCTCCAATTCACTTTATACCAGGTGTAGTTCTGCACTGGTGGGTTGGCATTACTGCTGCAGGTCAGAGTCACAGAGCTGCCCGCTAACACTGAACCAGAGGGACTGACGGACACTGAGGTGTTCTTAGGAGAATCTAGGAGATGTGAAAATACATTACTTTTTTTCTCAGTTTGTGAGGAGTGCTGTAGTATTTGATGTGGTGTAATGGTGGTCTACTTTAAAGGATAGACAGTAAGGTAATTGATCATTTCTTGTTCATGATTTGTAATTATATCATTGGAGCGATTGTCATTATTTAGTTCTGTTTTTATTGTGTACAGAATACTAAGCATGGGGAAGGCATTAAATGAATAAAATATATTATTATAATTATTATTATTATTGTTATTGTAATTACTACTACTACTGAATATTCCTTGATTTACAAAATATAAGAATCATACTGTCAAATCCAGTTTTCTTACATAGAACTCTGAGAGTCAGACTGGTGTTAGATGTCTTCTGAATGTCTCCTTGTTGCAGTTTGTAAAGCGCCCTGCAGGTGATCTTCTGCCCATGGTGGAGGTGGGAAGCAGTGAAGGTCAGAACAGAAGACACAGATTCGGTTTGATCCTCATTCTTTTGCAGTTGATCCACACTGTCACTCAGACTGGGGGTCCATGTGAGATTTGGGGGGAGTTTGGGACAGGGTGCTGCAGCAGAGCAGCTCAAACTCACAGAGGTCCCCTCCATCACCTCCATCTTCTCTGGGGTTAACTTGGGTTTGGGTGGAGAGGCTAGGAGACATGAAGACGGGTTACTGTCTGTCTCAGGATTGGAGACTCTCACACATCACTCAGAGCACAATCTAATCACCACATCTACAGTGTCTGACTAACATGCAGTATTTACAAAGTGAAATCAGTATTTACAATGCGACATCAGTATTTACAATGTGAAATCAGTATGTACAATGATAATTCAGTATTTACAATGTGAAATCAGTATTTACAATGTGAAATCAGTATGTACAATGTGACATCAGTATTTACAATGCAACATCAGTATTTAAAATGTGAAATCAGTATTTACAATGTGAAATCAGTATTTACAATGTGACATCAGTATTTACAATGTGACATCAGTATTTACAATGTGAAATCAGTATTTAGAATGATAATTCAGTATTTACAATGTGAAATCAGTAATTACAATGATAATTCAGTATTTACAATGTGAAATCAGTATTTACAATGTGACATCAGTATTTACAATGTGACATCAGTATTTACAATGTGAAATCAGTATTTAGAATGATAATTCAGTATTTACAATGTGAAATCAGTAATTACAATGATAATTCAGTATTTACAATGTGACATCAGTATTTACAATGCAACATCAGTATTTAAAATGTGAAATCAGTATTTACAATGTGAAATCAGTATTTACAATGTGACATCAGTATTTACAATGTGAAATCAGTATTTAGAATGATAATTCAGTATTTACAATGTGAAATCAGTAATTACAATGATAATTCAGTATTTACAATGTGAAATCAGTATTTGCAATGCAACATCAGTATTTACAATGTGAAGTCAGTATTTACAATGATAATTCAGTATTTACAATGTGAAATCAGTATTTACAATGTGAAATCAGTATTTACAATGTGAAACCAGTATTTACAATGCAAAATCAGTATTTACAATGAGAATTCAGTATTTACAATGAGAATTCAATATTTACTATGTGAAATCTAACAAGTCATTCCTCTTTGCATTCTTTACTGTTTCATATAAGGTATATTTCTCTTAGAGGACAGCATTTGGACCTCCTGTACCTAATCTTAAAAACATAGGTTCACTGCATCAGCACAATGGCACACAATGAAGGGTGTAACAGTAAATGCAGTACCTGTGATATAAATTTTGACACCTGTATGGAAAGTTGCCTTGAGGGGACGCTGGGATTCCAATCTGAAGAAATATGTATTTCTGTAATTCAGACGGAAGTGGTTCAGAATTGTGGTGCAGTTCTTCTTCAGCAGTTCTCCAATTACTCTTCCTTTAATTGTGTTCTGTTCAGGCATTTTACTGGAATCAAAGACTATTCTTCTACTTTTAATCCATATTCCTTTAGCCCCAGCTACCAGATTCTTGTCATGTTCAGATGGGATCTCAAATGTGCAGGGAATCAGCACACAGGATCCAGCCAGAGCTTCTATACTCTGAGGCATCCATATTGCCCAGTCTCTGCTCAGGGCTCCTACAACACACACAACACAACTCTGTAAATGCAGCAGCTGTATGGAGATTTGAGTCAGCACCTTTACAGACCTTACAACACTTAATGTGGAATTTTTTCTGCATGGATATGTTTATTCATATCAGTAAAACAAAGGTTTTAAAGACTCAAATATTGCGTAATATGAATAAATTATATATTGCAGTGAAACTGCAGTGTATATAAAAAAAAATATATATAAATATGACTCCACCTTGCAGCAGGCAGCCAAGGAGCATGAACCTCTCCACTTCAATCATGTCTCTGAGGAGGAGAGGAACTGATGTTAGAAAACAGCACAACATTACACTTTCATTAGAGATAATAAATCAGTTAGAGTTGGGGAAACTATTAAAAAAACAAAAAATACATAGCACATACAGTACCCCTAAGGCATTTTATATCGTGTTATGGTTGAAACAACATTAAAAACCTTACTAACCTGACGTTAGTTTGAGGGTATGTGACGGTTGAAAGTGAAAGGTCTTTAAACGTTAGAATGGCTATGCTGCAGCTCAGTTAGTCATGAAACATTGGAATGACGTCTCAAATTGATGGCCAGTACGTCAACTTTACGTTGTAAGGTGGTTGAAATTTGAAGTTTTTTTAAACATTAAATTCACAACGTTAAACATAGTACATTGTAATGATGTTGCAGTTTGATGGTCAATCTGTGACGTTGCATTTGAAGTACGTAAAGGTTGCAAATTAAAGTTTATTCAATGTTTTAATTTGACCGCCACCCTATAATGTTGGATTTATGTCCCATGATGGTTAAAAATGAAAGTTTATTCAACGTTAAGATTACAATGTTGTGGCACCATACAAAATCAAACGTCATAATATTGCAATTTGACAGATAAACTCTGACATTGATTTTGCGTTCCATTCTGGTTTTAAATGAAAGTTTCCTAAACGTTATAATAACATGGTTGCGGCTACATGAGAGATAACACCCTAATCACAATGTTATAGACAAGACAAAGTCAATGCATTGTTTCTTGAGCCACGTTACCAGTCATATGTTGTTTCACGCTTAATAATAGGCTACAATTTAAAGCCAACAGTGCTTGTTAAAAAGTAATAAGAAAAATAAACTTGTCATTTACATTTTAGTCATTTGGCAGACGCTCTTATCCAGAGCGACTTACAATAGTGCATTTTCAAACTTGGAACAAGTGCGTTAAAACAACCCTAAAAGGTAAATACGATTTCAAACACTAGGCGCAGTCAGTATGATTCTTTTTTTTTTCTTGTCATGACATTGCTTGTGACAGGCTCAAGGGCAGCCAACACACATCGCGGAGTACACTACTTGCTTTTATTTATTTTTATTTTTATTTATATTTATTTATTTTCATCATCCTTTTTATTGAAGAGCTTGCCGAGATTGTAACTTTGAAAGGCTATAGGCTATTAGTTTTATATTAATACTAGCATTACCGCTGCACCACCATGACTGCATGGAAAAACACGTTGGCTGCTATATACCCTTTCTTTAAAGTTCTGGGGCCCTATCTTACAACCGGCGCTAACCCAAACGCAAGTGTCTTTGCTATGTTACACCCGGCGCTGGGCTCATTATAACGCCTAGCGCTCACGTCGTTTAAGTACCATGTATTCTTGTGCCGATTACAAGTGAACTGGGCGTGTTTTTCTTAAGATGAGTGGCCAGGATTATTTTTGGCGTATTGCTATCTTGAGCCAACAGAAAGCGCTTGTGCTAGAACCACCACAAACCTGGTCTAAAGTCATGTCGCAGTTGTTTACATGTTATTTTAATGGCGCATATAAGTGCGTCTACATAGGCGTGTGCACAACGCACGTACCCTCCTGTCTGTTACACACAGGGGTGCGCACAAGCATGACTAAAATATCAAGATTACAATGTGAAATATTATTATTGTGTAGGCTATTATCAAAAAATGCATAATAATAAAAGGGTCCATAGGTCAAAGACCACATAGGCCTACCTGTCCCTCAGCGAAGTGGAATGCCACATTAAATTGCTTTCAGCCCACTCCATCAACATCCAGGCGATGTGCGATGGTACGGGACAATGGCTATCCATTAAAAAGGAGTTGATAACACCTATATCAAGCCTGATGCGCAAATTGTCATTTACACCTAATGCGTGAATTGTCATTCAATGGAAAACTCGTACACTGCAATAGAGGGAAATTTGAGTTCTGAAAATGCACTTCTGATGTCATGACAATAGAGCTCTGTTTATCTAGGAATTCAGCCTGTAAGTGAATAGAATGGTTGTGACTGAAAAAAGTTCAAAACCTTGTCCAGTGAATATTGCATTTTTTGTTTTGTAGCCTAGGCTACAGCGGATTTGCTGTGCATAAGGTTTTTTCGATAGCCTATGGTTAAAAAACGGAGATAAATGTGACTATGTTAACTGAATTGTAACCTAGCTATTCTTTGTCCTTCATATTTTTGAAATGACAATGACATGGTTTCCATATTCTATCACCTTAAAACCCAGCTGATTTCACTTGTTATTTTATAACTGAACAAAATATTTTAAAGAGAACTAAGCGTCTAATTAGAAACAAAAACAAATTTGCAGCACGTTACACAATTAATTCACAATTCATTTTAATGCCATTATGTGCATGTGCGCTTTAGAGGAGCAGGTCAGTTTCCCATGCTGTAAATCACACTTTTCACGGTCTTCCTGGGAAAGTGGATTGTTTTAAAGCATTACGCTACCAGTAAAACAGGTTGGTCACATTTCCATAAGCAGGACATTATAAAACAAGGGAAAATATGCGTGAACCTATGGGTTGCCAACCGGACAGATTTATTGTATTTAGTGTCATCATTAAGGCAAAATTCCGTTATTTATTATATTAATCAAAATTAGAATGCAGGTAGGCCTAATGAACTTCGGATGAAGCTTGAACATGAGTTCATTGCTTCATTGCATAATCAAACGAAATTCGTTAAACAACCAGGCTAATTTGGCGTTTTCTAAGGTGAGACGGAAGTCATTGATAGCTTATTCTCAGCTGTTGCAGGTGCTTTTGACGAAATTTAACCGCATATATTTTGTAAAATAACAGCACTGTCGGGAATTACCGGGAACTCATAATGGTTAGTCCGAATAATATTGATCATAGGCTACTATTGATCCGTATAGCCTATTCCTTGATCGCACTAAACACGCACGAGCATGTCTGTTTCGCCATCATATAAGCAATCCGCCACGGTGGAAAAGTAGGCCTTTAAAGGGAATGGGATATGACATTTTGATTGGGTTATTGCATGTCACGCCCAAGACACACCTATAATTAATGAAGAGACTAGGTTCAGCCCAGTTGCACCTTGCACCGTGCTTAGCGCCCAAAAAACACAACGTTAAAATAGCAAAAGTGGGCTTGGACACGCCCTAAATGTACTTAACGCCATGCGCTTAGACCAAGTGCTAAGATCGCCAAGATAGAGCCCATGGTCTGATTATCGTCTGGTAATAGCTGCACCTACGACGTGTCATTTTTGGCAAGCGCTGTAATATTGCATGACCTCTATTTACTTTGGCCCTTCAGAGGCTATTTCCACCTGGTTTCGACTAGTTTTATTTAAATGTCAATATCTAAAAAAATATTCCCTGCACATCCATGGTTTTAAATTCAAACTGAAGAAGAAGCTGTATCATTCAGAAATTTGCTACAGAATACATTTATTTCAGAATAGTCACATACAGTATATATATAATAACCATAACATACGTCGCCTAATGTATATTTAAATACGTATGAATGTACGAAAGTGCGTGTGTATTTACACAAGAACAGCAACGTATTTCAGCCCTAAGTGTGATGGGTGGTCGCTGTGGAAATGCCGACTGTACGGGACTTTGGCGAAATATAACAAGATAAACTCTTCAGGGTTCATCAGAAAACAGCTGTAGCTGAATATACTGGTAAGTAGCTACTTGGCTACTCTCATATTTATCTGAGAGATTTTGGAGAAAAAAATGAGGTGTCTTCTAAACCAAAAGTGCATCAGTTACTGTATATAGTACAGTAAGCAAGGGAAAACGGCGAATGCTCATTTGTACAACGTTTAAAAAAAAATATTATTGTTTCTATACGTGAACATGATTTTCTTAGTGTGTATAAACGGTGCATTTTATGCATTTTACAGTCTGTGGCTGCAGCCAGAGGAGGGTCGTAAGTGCTTTGGGCTATTAATAGCACCCTCCTAATTTAACGTCAATTAAAGGTTGGATTTTTCTCATTTTTTCAGTGTGAGATTAAGCGAATTCACCAAACACCCTTTTTACTCATCTTTACCAGGGGTGCCAATAATAGTGGAGGGCACTGTATTCATGTCCTTACGGACTTGACTTCCTGGATGTGGATAACTGAAGGCCTGTGATTTAAATATTGTGATCTAAATTGTGATATAAAAAAGCTGGAATTCACGCTTCTTGTGACAAAACGTGTGCAATTATTATTTTTTCAGAATCCACTGGAATTGCCCAAAATGGCAGAATGCAAAAAAACCAGCAAATACAACAGCGTTCCAGCAGCTTCACTCCTAATTACCAAGTTATAAAATTACTGAATGATAAAAACAACAGGCAAGAGGCTCTTTTTAATATTACCATCCATCCTCTGTGAAACGTAAATATTATAACTAAGAATGAGGCATGCTTATGTAACGAGTATGGAAAGAGGGAAGCTTACTCAGAGTTTCAGGGTGAGGTTTGAGTCCCGCTCCACTCATTCATCCAAATATTCCAAAGCGAGCGTGCTCCCAATCGGCTAAAGGCTCAATCGCCGATAGCTAAGGGCAACGTCGTTATTTTGAACCTGAGGGTTGCGTCGCCAGAGAGTGTTGTCACGGTAACCTGCTACGAGGCCTTCGCTTTACCGCACCTCACTGTGCTTACTAGCGAACTAGCCGAGCTACACCCGATACACTTATTAAAATGACACTACCAAGATATAGCCTGTCATAAGCATCACTTAGAAATCCACATTATACTGCCTGTATGAGTTGCAAGTTTTCAAATATGTGTTTTAATACACGAGAAATACAGCGGTCATACTCAAACAGTAATTTCTCTATCTTTTGGCAAGAAAACTGTCACTGACAACCACACTGAATCCTGAGAATAAATTTGAAAATTACTTTTAATAATATGGTAATGACAGTGGCAACCTGACGATAATCTGAAACTTTACGGAACGAAGCGTAACACAGGTAGAAATATACTTACTGTAGAACAGAAGAATATCCAGCCTCTCTCCACTGCACACTGACCCTCAGCCTGCAGAGCACAAGTACAAACCCACACAAAAGAGGAACTGCTCATATGTCGCCTTTAGTGAAACATGCTCGGGATGTGATGCTGTGAATATTTTTGGTTAACATTCATAGAGAAGGCGTGCAACATTTCCATCCCTTTCTGATATTCAACTTCTTTTTTCCCTGTTATAATACAGTAATATGAACATGCTGAAATACGGAATTTGTTTTACAAATATTTCTCTGACGATCACACTGCTTTGACTTCACAACACAGTCATAGAGTCTGCGTTTGCAGCATAAGGAAATATGCATTCATGCCACAAACACAAACAGTCAGCAGAGAAACATGCAAAGGAGAATGGAGAAAAGAGGACCTAGTGCAAAAATATGCAAATAATACTCTTCACAATTCTGACATTTACAGTTACTATGGAAACACTGCAAAGTTAAAGTAAAACCCTCCTATATCCCCTCATGTCACAAGGTACCCTATGATAAACAGTTGAAGTTACTCTACACTTTCAGTGCCTTTGACTAAAAGATCAGAAAGATGCATTAGGCCTCATGTATGCACCTGTTCTCATGTATGTGTTCTGATTAAAATGTTATTATTTTTTATGTGTTTCTGACAGCATACTGACATGCGTTTTCTTCCAACTGTAATACACATACATAACACAGCACGAACGCACGCACGCAAACACACACCCACACACACACACACACACACACACACACACACACACACACACACACACACACGCACACACACACATACATGCATGCATGTATGCATACAGACACAACTTTGTTGCTGAACTTTCATTCCACAGCCTTACATTAGGCCATCTAATGGCTAAGACCAGCTCACGAACAAAGACAAGCTTACTGTGTAAGACTCACAGTTTCAGCCTCTGTTAAATATTACAGATGCATAAATAAATTGATATAACAACATTATTATTATTATCATTGATATACTGTATGTGTGTTATACGTAATAATGTAATAAATATTATACGTAATAATTGCACTTTTAAAAAAATAAAAAAACTCAACTGCAACACTAATGGTCTTCCGCTAAACTGCAGGTATTCCACTTGGCCTTGAAAAAGAGTCCTGGTGCTTATAAGCTATAAGCTCTCTCCGATTCTAGGTCCTCTAAAATAAAAATAATCTCCAGTTTCTATTCAAAAGAGTTGCTGAACTAACTCATAATCATGCAATCATGCAGAAAATTACCGTCAAATTCAATTTTTTTTGTTGCATTAATGATTCCTTGATTTTCTTTAGTGGTAAAAGATATTTGCCTCCACACCAGTTAGTGGCAGCTTTATTGAAAATATAGAACTGCCTGCTAGACACACAGACTAACAATGTGTATGGGAGGTTTGGATCTGGACTTAGGAAGCACCAGCACTGAGACGGCCCTTAATTGCCTAAGTAATGAATGATTTGTGTCTCTCCCTGGATTGTGGCTGTATTTCCATTCTTGTCCGACTTGACATTAGTGCTGCCTTTGATATTATAGACCACCATATTCTCTTCTGCAGGCTAGACAATTCAGTTGGTCTCACTGGGCAAGTTCTTGTGTGTTATGTGTAGATCTCAATTTGTTAGGGTAGACAATAAGTCATTTCAGTTTTCAAGGGTAAACTTTGAAGTACCACAAAGATCAGTTTTGGGTCCTTTTTTCTTTACATGCTAATTATAAGCAGCCATGGTGCTAACTACCACAGCTATGCAGATAACACACAACGTTATACATCAGTTAAACCAGGTGAAGTTGACCAGCCGGAGCAAAGGAGAGGTCTGTCTTTACCACGTAAAGGCCTGGATGACCCAACATTTCCTCTTATTGAATTCAGGTAAGACTGAGATATTAATACTTGGGCCCACATCGCTGAGATAAATTCTGACAGTTTTATTTAAATTTAGATGGCTTCTCTGTCTCCGCCAATGCAGTCGTTAAAAACGACTTTGGCGCAACTATTTATTCAGATCTCTCATTTCAGACTCACATTAATAATATCACAAGAGTGGCCTTCTTCAGGATGTTGAAATGGTTCTGTAACCTCTCAGCTGGATTACTGTTTAGTTGAGTAACAATGAAAACCAGCAGACCCTGCGGCTCACTCTGTGCTCTGTCCCTCAAAGATAGTTGATCATCTGACAAGATGCAAGTATTCACTTGCAAATCAATACAGCATGGTGCAGTCATAGGCCCTGTCCGAATCAGCACTCTTCAACACTATTGAGTAGTCTCGGTGAGTAGATAGGACGAGAAAGTCGTTTTTCAAATTGCAGTATACTTGAAACACCCGGATGAGACACACTTCTGGGATTTTGCTGAGTACATTCGGGAGCACACTTTTAAAGAAGTACACAAACATTTTGGTCACATAAATATGACATGAAACTTTGTTTTAAAAACAATATGGCTTCGCTCTTCTTCTTCGTTTGGGTAGGATCTTCTTTTTTTTTTTTTTTTTCCACATCCCCAGGCACGGGGCCGAGGGGCTATCCTTTTACCACCCCGAGCCTAGGGGGGGTTCACCCGGACTATATTTCGGGGCACACCTCCAGTAGCCACGTCACTGTGTCATCATCCAGAACCGACAGACCATGCATCCCATTGGGTGCCCGATAAATCGGGCAGTCCAGGATGACATGGTCTGCGGTTTGTTCCTCCGCGCCACACTCGCAGGCTGTGCAAGAAGCCAAGCCCCATCTGTGCATCGATGAGCGGAAGCGCCCAATGCCGGTCCGGAGGCAGTTAAGCCTCACCCATGCCAGTCTAGGCAGGTCCACCCCAATAGGGGGAAAACCGACGTCTGGGATGAAGTATGCCACTAGTGTCTGCATGTCTGCATGTCCTGGCTCAAAGTCCCCTCCAATGACTGCCAGTCTCCAGCAGAGTACACCAATGCGAGGTCATCCGCATAGGCATACTTCCGCGAGACTGTATCAGGCAAGTCATAAGTGTAGATATTATAGAGGAGGGGGGCCAGGACAGATCCCTGGGGGACGCCGTTCTTGAGGCGTCGTAACCTGCTTTGCTGTCCGCTACCGGTGGTGAGGTTAAAGCTGGGATTTCGGACAAGCTCCAGGATCATACTGACCATGTGCCTGTCCGGCAGCAGGCGGAGCAGCTTGCAGGTGAGGCCGCGGTGCCATACGGTATCATAGGCAGCCGTCGACAAAAACGGCTCCGGCCTTCTTCTTGAACGAAAAGCTGTCCTCGATGTCTTGAGTCATCAAAGTGACTTGGTCTACGGTCGATCTCCCGCGTCGGAACCCGGCCTGCTCCCGAGGGAGCAGCGGGTCGACGATCGGTTCGACGCGGGCGTAGATAAGACGCTCGAGGATCTTGAAGGGGATGCAGAGCAAGGAGATGGGACGGTAGCTCTTAGGATCCCCTTCAGGCTTATTCGGTTTAGGGATCGCAACAACTAGGGCTCTTCTCCAGATTTTGGGGATCTTGAGTTGGCGCAAGCAGGAAGAGAGGAAAGCTCTTAACCAGGACTTCAGGGCAGGTGCAGCATGGAGTATAAGCTCCGGGCAGATGGAATCAGGGCCCGGAGCTTTTCCTGGCTTTAGGTGCTGGAGGGCGGCAGCGAACTCCTCCGGTGTGAATTCACCGGAGATGTTATCGTTGCTAGATGTTGGGGCCCTCCAGAGGTCAGACACTTCTTTTGCCACGAGTCGTGATGACTCGCGGTCTTTACCCTCGTATACCCCATTTTTCACAAATTGTGATGCGATTTTATTTGCAGAAATGGGGCAGTGACGAGGGGAGTGTCTTGACCTGCCAGTGAGGTTGTTCAGGATACTCCATGCCTTGCGTGCGAGAAGTCGATGGAATTGACAGCCTCCTTCCAGCGCTCTTGTCTCCTCCGGCCGAGTCTTGACAACAGGGCTGTAGCAGCCCTGTTTGACTCGGTTCCGGCAGGAGCCCGAAGGACAACGCGGTAGAGGTTCTTGCACTCCGCATCCCAGCACGGTTTGTAGCTATTGCGACGTCCGCGTGGGATGGATTTCTTGGCCGCTTTCACTAACATGCCGCAGAAGTCCCGGTATGCCTCATCCACGTTGTTAGTATTAGGCGATGGGAGACGCCACGTGGATTTGTTAGTGAGGAGGCGGAAGCATTTCCAATTGGCCTTACGGAAATTCCATTGCTTCACCGGCTCACTCGGGATAGAGTCCACGAGTTTAGGCACGGTTATCAGCGATGGTCGATGTTGGGACCGCGGGAACTTTCCGAGCACACGTCTGTCCGAGAGCCGGTTGTCTGCACCGACACTCGCAAATGCCACGTCAGGATTCGTCCCAGTGTTCCAGCGACCGGAGAGAAAACTGGCTGCACCCTTTGGATCGTATAACAGGGCCAGGCAGTTGTTGGCTGCCTAAGCAGCCAGGTTCTCTCCGTTGAGTGTGTTGGTATTGTACCCCCAGTCTTCATGCTGACAGTTAAAGTCGCCAGCATAGAGACAGGGGTGGGGGAACACCGGGACAGACACCGGCGTGAATCGCGATGCGGGAAGCTTGTAGACGTTTACAATTTTAAAACCGGCAACGTCCACGCACAACCACTCAATCTCCGAGTCAGCCGGAGATTGGTCGGCGAGAGTCCAGCTCAGCCTTTCATGGACAAACGTGGCAAGGCCGTGTTTCCTGCTTAGGATAGACCCAGCTAGTGTGAAATTTGGTAATACTAGCTTGTCTGCTGAAACGCAATGGGTCTCCTGGAGGAGGATGACGAGGGCCTTGGTGGTATAGGCCAGCTGCTCGATGACGCTGATCTTGTTGGAGGTGAGTCCTTCGGTGTTCAGCTGCAGTATTCTGGGTTGGAGGCCAGCGGAATAAGCACCACCGGCTCTCCTCCCCGACTGCAGCCGAGCACCAGCCCGGGTGAGGGCCCTTAATTGGCTAATTCTGTTTCGCTTATGACTGCGATTGGCAGTCATAAGTTACTGACGGGGGACACCACGAGAAGGTGTTTGCCATATGGCTTCGCTGATGTTTTCCTTCAAATACATCAAAAACAACGCATGACATGGCAGTGCAAGGGTGGGACGCAGGGTTGGCAGATCTTTTCAGCCAAATAGCTACTCAAAACTAGCCCACAATATATTTTTAACCGAAACCAACATATTTTAAATAGAAATCATCATATTTTTACTTAAGTGCATGCTTTGTGACTTAATTTTTACCTGTGACTGCACTTTGAAAGTATCCCAATTTAGCTGTAAAACCGCGGACAAGGCAACACTGGTGGTACTTCTTATGACCTGCTTACGACACTTCCACATTAGGGTTGGAAAATAGTATGGCGGATATTTTCCGTGGACTGATAAACAGTGCACATTAAACAGCATACTTCTCTGCCAGTGCACTGTACGCAGGAGACAGGGCGCAGTAGATAGGGCTCTGATCAGACTCGTCAGACTGTAGTCCATCTAGGAACTAACTGGACAGGGAACTTGATAAATACTGTGTTTACATAATGTATAATATAGAGACTACAGAATTTTCGCTGGCCTCATGCATTTTATATTATGGCCACCAGGGTGTGCTGTGGTGACATTGTGTAGGCTGAATAAAAATGGCAGTTAAAAATAACACCAGAAAGTATGGAGCCCCTAAGGTGACATGGGCAAAACAAATTTAAAATTATTCCCAAAGAAGGGATCCTGAATGGAGAAAAGGTTACAGAAAAAAAAAATTCTCCTCATGTCACCTCAGGGGCCGCAAAACGAGAATTTATTATTTTTTTACCCGAATTAATTTTTTCTCCCATGTCACCTTAGGGACTCAAGAAAGAGATTGTAGTCAGACAAAAAAGCACATCCAAGGTGAACATGCCCTTATGGAAATGTAATATACTGCAGTATATTTTAAATATATTGTGAAGATAATTTTGATATATTTAGAATATACCGCAGCATATTATTTTTCCATAGGTGCAAAGTTTAATAAAGTATCTTGGAATGAAGTACATACATTAATTTAGCAGACAGTACACTTTCTAAATACGCTTTATCATATTGAGAAAAATACTCAAAACAGCACGCTTTTTAATAAGTATACTAAAGTAGCCTACATCTAAACTTAAGTACATGTATCAGTATACTCTTCAGAAATACACAACCATAACATGTAAAATACACTGGATGAAAACAAATTGTTTAAAAGTAGTAATTAAATTTAACATAAAATAAGTACCATGCAGTAACACACTTGATAGATATGCTTAAGCATACTTAGAAATATACTCAAAATAGCAGGCCTACACTTTAAAAAAGTATACTACAGTACAGCTTAACTTCAGTACTACAAGTTTCAGTATACTTTTTAGAAATATGCTATAATATCACATAAAATACACATTGTAAAAAATAACTTTTAAGCAGTAATTCTTAAGTTCAACTTTAAACTATTACAGGCATTAACAAACTTTTGATGAATGTACGTAAGCACAGTAAGAAATATACTGAAATGTAGTACACTTTGAATAAGTATACTATAGCACAACTTAGGTTTGGTAAACATCTTAGTATACTTTTTATAAGTATACATAAACTACACTCACAGTACTATCATACTATACCTGTACTTTGAAATTGCACATGAAAGCACATAAGAAGTACCAATAATGCAGCCAAAATAAAAGCCACCATAATTTAGAACTAAATAAAGATCCAGTTGAAGTTGCTTTGTTTTCATCAATGGTTCTCAAAAAGATTATACTGAAAAACTGGGTTTCATTACACACGCCAAAAATCCATCAATGGAAAGACTTTATACTATCTCCTAATCGAGAGAAATATCTCTAAAGAGAATAAAAAGAAACCTCATTTGAAATGACATATGGAGAAATTATCTCCACTCTTTTGGAGTGAATGAAGAGATTTAGAGATCATCATCATCCCCACCCTCATCTCCAGCCCCACGTTTGTCTCTGTGATTGTATGTTTGTCTCTGTGATTGTATGTTTGTCTGTGTGATTGTATGTTTGTCTCTGTGATTGTATGTTTGTCTGTGTGATTGTATGTTTGTCTCTGTGATTGTATGTTTGTCTCTGTGATTGTATGTTTGTCTCTGTGATTGTATGTTTGACTTCACGGAGTGGTTCGACTCTCCCATCGTCAATACAAGATCTCGGCCAAAAATTAATGCAAGTCTGGACGGAAATAAATGTTGTGACGTTGCATAAGGTTGTTGAAACAATGCCACGACGAATGCGCGCCATAATCAAAGCTAAAGGCGGTCCAACAAAATATTACAGTGTGCAACTTTTTTTTTGGCCGGGCAGTGTACATTGCAAGTATACTCTCAGAAAAGGACATTTGGGTAGAAATATACTTATACAAACTTTAAACACACTTTGTTTGCTAAAAAGAAATAATAAAAAAGTCCAAGCTACTGAATAACGGTGTACTGGAGCCTGAGTCTTCATTTACGGCTCATAAAAGCATTAAGGCTGTGCCTTCTTCTTTTTAAACATCACATTGGAGTACTGACATTCTGGCTCCTCCCTGCACCGCCCCATCCTCTACCTTCCCCTTCTTGGTTTTCCTCTTGACCGCCACCTGTGCATAGACCACGTCGGCCCCTCGGCCTGCAGCCCCATCCTGGCCCTGTGTCTCCACGGACTGGGGGGAGTGCTTGATGGAGGCGTAGTGCATGCCTTCCAGCTGCTCCCCGATTTGGCCCTCTGCCAGGGGCAGTGTCTGTGGGTCTGTCCCCCCCAGCTCTGGGGCCCTGGGCGGGGTGGTTACCATGGCATGGTTGGAGTAGACGGGGTCTTCTGCTGGACTTCTGCTGGGAGAACTCTGAGAAGCAAGCGTGAGAATGTGAGTGTGTGTGTGTGTGTGTGTGTGTGTGTGTGAGAGAGAGTGCAAATTGGAAACTCCCTGTGGAAAGTAGTTCAGATATATCATATATGTGCAGAATTTACCTGAATTCTAAATAATATCACTTACTTTGATTTATACTTTTGCTCCATATCGCAGAATGGAGTGTGCACACAGTGTGTGTGTGTGTGTGTGTGTGTGTGTATACGTACGTGTGTATGTGTGGTCATGTGTGTGTGTGACACAGGGCTCAGACTCACCCCATCTGCCACCCCTTTGATGTCCTTCATTCTACTTCCAGAACACCGGCTGTCTCTCTTCTTCCTAAAAACAACACACAGCATCACTGCCGACATACAGCACACACTTCACTGTCATTACAATCACCATGGAGATTTTCAGTGTCATAACTATGTTTGGTGCGTAAGTACGTACATGCGTAATCAGCGGATTTTTGTTTTTTTGTTAAGTGAACTGTTGAAGGAAATGGTGTTACCTATCAGGGAAATTATAAAATATCACCCAACCTTAATTTATAAAAAGGATTTAAAAAAAGAAATTGTATAACAAATAAGACTGCCAATGGTACCTTTACAGAAAGGCAAAGACTAGCACAAGGTGCTACAATACAGATCACCAATATCATTGCAGCAATGGAAATATGCAAAGATGAAATTACAATTATGCAGGCAGCGATGAAAATGCGCAAAATGCAGAATTCCGGTACATTACACTCGTCTGATTCAAATCAAGCAGAAATATTGCCCCCGACAACACATAAGTACATAATCCCAAAATTCATCAACAGCATTTACAGACTACAAGATGATAACAGGATTACTGTGTGTGTGGGTGTACAAAAGCAGGCCTTAAATTTCAACATTTTGGGGGCAAGGCCATATGTGATGCGGTATGTCAAAACCAGGCACAATTGGGCAAGAGGTCAATTTTGAGTTATTGGTATATTAGTAAAACATAGACCTTGCACTTTACAACTCCGCTTTCTTTTTTCAAATCGGATATTCCAAAGCAAAGTTATTAAGATTTTAAATTGGACCGTCTGAAACATCGAAACTGAGAAATAGCCCTTTAAAGTTTGAGTTTAAACAAAACAAGTTGGTTAACAATGTTAGCGTATCGAACCCTGTTATCGGGCGGAAACCAGACATTTTTGTGATCAACATACGATACTGATATTATTCTGGCACATACCATTGAACATATTATATTTATTAGGTTCACAAAACGATAAGCTAACTTTTAAGCCAATAACCATGTAGATGTGACCGGTAGTTTTTTTGTTTTAACGTCTTTTAGATTAGAAAGTACTGTCAAAAAAGGGGCGCCCTTTATCGGGCGGCTCTTGTAGTGCATAAACAAGTTTTATTTGTAGTGCATAAACAAGTTTTTTCGTTTTAACGTCTTTAAGATGAGACGAGACTGCCAAAGAAAGGGCGCCCATTATCGGGCGGCTGTTGTAATCCATAAACAAGCTCACGATTATTGTTGTTTTAATAATCAATTAATAGTTTATTTCATCAAGAAAGATACCGTTTGAATAACCAATATGTTGGCAAAATATCATCATGCGATTTTACGTTAGCAAGTGAGCTCGAAGTTACGCTAAATTTGGCGTCATTTCCAAGCAAAATCTCGAACAAGGCATCATTTTGTGAAATTATATGCCTCTCTAAAAGTGTTTAAAAAAATACTTTGTCGATGAAATTTCAGTTAGAAACTTTTACAGAACATTTTTAATATTTGTAGCATCATAAATGTCCAAAAATCTCTAAACCCCTAAAATTCACCCTCAAGGCATTTTGCAGCTGTTCCTCCGTTCGTAGCTCTGCCCAATTCCGCCTGGTTTTGACATACCGCGTCACATATGGCCTTGAAGAATCATTGATTTTACGATGGCAACAAGGCCATCTGGTGGGGCACAAAGGCCATCAACCAAATGCAGGTTCTGCTAAAAGTGTGGATATATGGTTCAAATAATTACAGTAGGTATTATGACTTGCCTATATATTTTTTTAAATGACCCATAGCCTCTTATAAGCTACATACAAAAGAGACCGCAATCAATTACACTCAGTTCAGGGAGAATTAAATGGTAAAAAACCAAAGTAGCCAGAAAGCATTCACCAATCACTGTTAGCGTTGTTCTGTTTGTTGTTACCAACATGCTCTGTGATTGGTGGAGATCCTCAGTTTTTTTTTCTAGGAGTAATGAGACATCACAGCCATTTCACCCCTCTAAAATGATCTCTACCAAGTTCAGATCAGATAAACAACATACGTATCATTCAGAACCACACCAATCCATCCCACCTTCCCAAATCACAAGGGATTTTTTTACATTTTTTTAGAATCAACGACCATCAGTCTTATTGACAGAAAGGGGGAAATTACTCTAAATTTCAAGTTTATATGCTACATTAATTTGTCCACTGATAATATGGTGTGATAATATAATATTGTTCTGGACATGGACATCCATTCTTCTGGAAAAAAATAATCTGACAGTGACATGTTTCACGCCCACTCTCAATGTCATAGCAACACATAGAGGAGAAGAAGCGTGTTGCAGATGAGGGACAGGGTAAGTAACACATCTATATGACCACAGTTTAAACAATGATGACCCCAGCAGTGGGGTTGAGTAATATAATACAATAACATGGAATTAGGGTGAGGTTTCCCTATATACTGACATTCCAGGCCCCAGTTTCTCTTACTTTAGAATGAGCATCATTATGAGAAATACAATCACCATGGCAACGGCAGCAGCACCAATCAGCAGCCAGGTTATGCTGAAACCTGAACAAAGGGACAAAAAAAGCATTTATTCACCCAATTAATTATTTCAGTTTTCTCCCATATGACATGTTAGTTAATTCATTATTAGACACACTCACATTTGAATTAAATAATATTTGATGAATTAATTAATACATTTTTTAACCATGTATGCATTTGAGGGATGCTTACTGACTAAATATCAAAAGCTTATTGTATTCCTAAACTAAGAAAAACCAAAATACATTTTTAGAAGTATATAAAATAAACCCCTAACCACAAATGAGAATGTCTCAAAAATAATGTGAACTGAGAGAAAATCATCAGGCTGAGTTAAACTCTATGGTTTAACTGTCTTACCTGAGTGTTGCTCTGGAGATGGGAGGTAGAGCAGGAGGAACAAGAGGGAAATATTAGGACAGGTACAGTATCATCCACACTACTCACACACCCTTAAATTAATGCTTCAAAATGGGCTTGTATATTTGTGCATTATGTAAAAGATGTTAAATATGTTAACATGCCATAGTTACAAATATCACAGCTGTACACATATTACCCATGCATTTTTTAATTTAACAATCAAAATTACCTTGGAATTTTTGGGCTTTTTTATATAACTAGACCCATGCTGCCATAACTGGAAAATCATCAGAATTAGATATGAATTTGGGAAGTTGGTCTTTACGTCCTCTAAAATCAGTCTTCTTTCTGACCCATGTGAAATTATTTTTTTTGACGTGTAAGAAAGCGGAACCAAGCATAGACAGCAGTGCAGATAGCATTCCTTGCTCCACGGCTAGCTATACGCCTCAGCGGGACTGGAACACACGCACGCACACACACACACACACACACAACACACACACACACACACACTGACACTCACACTAGATATACGCCTCAGCGGGACTGGAACACACACACACACACACACACACACACACACACACACGCGCACTCACACACACACATACACACACACACACACACTGACACTCACACTAGATATACGCCTCAGCGGGACTGGAACACACACACACACACACACACACACACACACACACATACACACACACACACACACACACACACACTGACACTCACACTAGATATACGCCTCAGCAGGACTGGAACACATGCACACACATGCACACACACACACTGACAATCACACTAGATATATGCTTTGTGCATTAAAAAGTCTTAAATAAATATTTTTTCAGCACCTAAGTGGTTTCCCAACTTTTTTGTTGTTTTTGAAATTGTTTACTGCAAATGCATTTAGCAGACACCCTTATATAGAACGACTAACACCACTTTTGCATTTTTTCATAGTATTTATTTATACGGTTCAATGCATACTGAGTCTATTCAGTATGTATACGGTTCAATGCATACTGAATCTACTCAGTATTTATACGGTTCAATGCATACTGAATCTATTCAGTATTTATATGGTTCAATGCATACTGAATCTATTTAGTATTTATAAGGTTCAATGCATACTGAATCTATTCAGTATTTATACGGTTCAATGCATACTGAGTCTATTCAGTATGTATACGGTTCAATGCATACTGAATCTACTCAGTATTTATACGGTTCAATGCATACTGAATCTATTCAGTATTTATATGGTTCAATGCATACTGAATCTATTTAGTATTTATACGGTTTAATGCATACTGAGTCTATTCAGTATTTATATGGTTCAATGCATACTGAGTCTATTCAGTAAATACACTGCTCAAGAGTCTAACACAGTGCCCCACCAGGGAATCAAACCTGCAAGCATACTACAAATCATACTACATGGCCACCCGGTTATTTGTTATAAACAATCAATAATATCACACTGTATAAAATTGTAGGCGATATACAACATAAAAAATATCAACATTATGCAAACTAGATTTAGAGTTAACTGAACTTCTGGACACAAAGTTGATTAACTCAAAATATCAATTTAGTCAAACTTATTATTGTGTATGAGAACTCATGTTTTAAGTCCTTTGTACTTGTTGATAGTTATATAGTTATATCAACTTCAAGTACAAGAGACTTAAAACATCAGTTCTAACACACATTTATAAGTATGACTAAATTGATATTTTGAGTTAATCAACTTTATGTCCAGAAGTTCAGTTTACTCTAAATTTTGTTTGCAGAATGTTGACTTTTTTTTATGTTGTACTCACCTACAATTTTTTACAGTGCAATAAGTAAATAATATTCCTATTTTTTCCACTGAGAAGAACTTGGATTTGTCAATTCAATTGGCTTGTCCGTGTTTAAAGTCTGATGGTAAAAAAAGCATGGCATTTATGTCTGTTGCTCTGTTACAATTTGTACAATCCACATAAAAAAACTCATGCCATTAAATTTTAAAAGATTGTAAACCGGATTTCATGGCACTCCAACACTACATGCAAATGAATATATGTGTGCATGCGTCTCTGGTAATAACATTATAATTCATAAAAATAAAATGTATTTAATAAAAAAGTGTAATGAACATATAATTGACATAATTGCAAACTTACGATCAGCTCCTAGCTGTACAGTTGTTGAGTTCTCCTTGCCATGTTGATTCTGTGCTTCACAGTAGTATTGTTCATTGCCACTGGACTCAGTCACATTGAAGGTGAGATTCTGTCCAGTTCCTACAGTGTTCATCTCTCTCCCATTCACTTTATACCAGGTGTAGTTCTGCACTGGTGGGTTGGCATTGCTGCTGCAGGTCAGAGTCACAGAGCTGCCCTCTAACACTGAACCAGAGGGACTGATGGACACTGAGGTGTTCTTAGGAGGATCTGGAAGATATGAAAATAAGTGTACAATTTGCTTTGCTTTTCGTTTCTGTGTACACTTTAAACCATCTGTTTTCATTGTGCCCTAATTATCTTTCAGCTTGAAAAGACAAAGTTAATATATGATTAATCCTTGTCCCAAAATATAAAATTGAAAACAGAAATTAAATGAGGGAAAGTTTTGCCTTTATAAAATTTACTGCTGATTGGGTGGAAACATGTAAAATTGATTATCTCCAGGTCTTATTCTTATGACAAACTCAAATCAAGCTCTCTTACATAGAACTCTGAGAGTCAGACTGGTGTTAGATGTCTTCTGAATGTCTCCTTGTTGCAGTTTGTAAAGCGCCCTGCAGGTGATCTTCTGCCCATGGTGGAGGTGGGAAGCAGTGAAGGTCAGAACAGAAGACACAGATTTGGTTTGATTCTCATTCTCTTGCAGGTGATCCACACTGTCACTCAGACTGGGGGTCCATGTGAGATTTGGGGGGAGTTTGGGACAGGGGGCTGCAGCAGAGCAGCTCAAACTCACAGAGGTCCCCTCCATCACCTCCATCTTCTCTTGGGTTAACTTGGGTTTGGGCGGAGAGGCTAGGAGACATGAAGACATGAAGACAGGTTACTGTCTGTCTCAGGATTGGAGACTCACACAGCACTCAGAGCACAATATAATCACCACATCTACAGTGTCTGACTAACATACAGTATTTACAATGTGAAATCAGTATTGACAATGTGAAATCAGTATTTACAACATACAATCAGTATTTACAATGTAAAATCAGTATTCACAATATGAAATCTACCAACCATTAATTCCTCTTTGCATTCTTTTCTCTGTTTCATATCAGGTATATTTCTCTTAGAGTACAGCATTTGTACCTCCTGTACCTAATCTTAAAAACATAGGTTCTTTACATCAGCACAAAGGCACACAATGAAAGGCATACTAGTAAATGCAGTACCTTGGACATTAATTTTGACACCTGTACGGAAATTAGCCAAGAGAGGACCCTGGGATTCCAATCTGAAGATATATGTATCACTGTAATTCAGAGGGAAGCGGTCCAGAATTGTGGTGCAGTTCTTCTTCTGCAGTTGTCCAATGAATGTTCCATTAAGTATGTTTTGTTCAGGCGTTTTACTGGAATTAAACACTCCTGTTCCTGTAATACCACTTTTTTTCCATTCTCCTTTCGCCTCAGCTACCAGATATTTGTCATATTTAGATGGGATATTAAATGTGCAGGGAATCAGCACACAGGATCCAGCCAGAGCTTCTATACTCTGAGGCATCCATACTGTCCAGTCTCTGCTCAGGGCTCCTACAACACACACAACACAACTCTATAAATGCAGCAGCTGTATGGAGATTAGGATCAGTTTCTTAAACACAACAGCAACTTTACAGACCTTGTAACACTTAAACAGAAATTTTGCTGCATTGATATGTTTATTCATATCAAGCAACCAACAGCATAACTCACTTAAAGCTGCAAAAAAAGTTAATATATAAACACTACATATATTTAAAAAAAACATCCAAAAAAGTTAAACACAAATACCCTATTAAGTTAAACATTTACAAACATACTGTAGATCCCTGTATTGTACATCCCTACATTGTAGAGTTAGACTCCGCCCCTTTCAGGACCTACCTTTCAGCAGGCAGCCAATGAGGATGAATCTCTCCACTTCAATCATGTCTCTGAGGAGGAGAGGAACTGAAGTTAGAAAACAGCACAGACACCCTCTGGAGAACATTACACTTTCATTACAAATAATAAATAATTTAGAGCCAAGGAAACTGCTATAAAATACATGGCACATTGTAATATATACAGGCATATTATTTGTCAAATTGTTTCATCATAGGGTAAGAACATGTTTTGTTTTTAGTGTTTATTTGTATGTGTAAAATATATTTTTATTTATTATTCATATGTAGCTCGAGGGTAGGCCACCCTACGGACTGCACCACATGCCTCTCCATAAACACAATCCTTTAATACACCTTAAGGCTGAATGCAGAACATATTTAATAGCCATAGGGCTTACGGAAGAGTTTAAACTAGATATTCCAATCAAACACATTTACATTTGTGAAGGAAAGTAATATTTTAGCATGTATCTTGGATGATAGTACTGTCAACACTCTGTACACAAGAGTATATGAATATACCCATGTCCTCATAATGTAAAGGTGCAGTCATGATGAATGTACAGCAGTAATTCAGAGTGAACCACTTTTTTAGCTCCTCCCCTCTGGCTAAATTATCAGAACACATAAAACTAAAAGAGTGCACTTCCTGTATGTCTCTTATTCTGAAGCTATTTGCAAGTGTGACTTCCTAGTACTGCAGCAACACTGTGGCCCTGCCCTATAGTGGCAATTACTTATTGTTCTCATTTAGTACACAGCTTTAAATTCACTTAAAAATGATACGGCATGTACATATATTGACATGTTTTTAAAAAATTTTTTTTTATAAAGTGTTGTTATTTAATTGTGGAATTCAACGTGATAAAGCATAATTTCCTTGAAACTCATATGGGAAATGAGTTTAAAACGGGAAAAAGTCAAATGGCTTATTAATATTGTGGTCTTTCAGTGCTTATAATGCATATTTCGACATAGACGTTATATTGCCTGTATGAGCTGCAATTTCTATTGCAATTTGCAAAATATATTTTAAGAGATATACAGTGTTTATACTCAAACTTTAATTTAGAAAATCACTGACAACTACAATGTCTCCTGGGAAAATAATTATGTTAATATGCTTCCATTATTGAGAGGATAAATCAACTTCCGAACAGTTATTTTTAATTTTACTTCAATAAATGTGGCAGCATTAAGATAATCTGTAGTTTGAGTGAGCCACACATTAGACAGCTAGAAATATACTTACTGTAGAACAGAAGAATATCCAGCCTTTCTCCACTGCACACTAACCCTCAGCCTGCAGAGCACAAGTACAAACTTACACAAAAGAGGAACTGCTCATACGTGGCCTTTTGTGAAAAAATACTCAGGGCGTGATGCTGTGAATATTTTTGGTGAACACTCATATAAAATGTGTGACCATATGCAGCATACCCACCCTTCTCTGAAACAACAACTGAAATTCAACTTGTTTTTCTGTGTCATAATACAGGAATATGAACATGCTCAATTACTTTGTTTAACACATATTTCTCTGATGATCAAACTACTTTGACCTGATAACACAGAAAAAGAGTCTGCTTTTACAGGTGAAGCGGAATAAGTAAATCAGCATTAATGCCCAAACACAAAGTCAGCAGAGAAACATCCAAAGGAGAATGGAGAAAAGAGGAGCTACTGCACAAAGACACAAATAATACTGCACTATTCTGACATCCACAGTAACTATGGAAACCCTACAAAGTAAAACTGAACCTTCCTATAATGTTTGGGTTGATATGATCCAAAAGGACTTTTTGTTTTTGTATTTCAACTTCAAATTGTTGATTTTCTTCTGCAAAAATCTTTCAGACATCCTAAAGAATTAGGAAGTGAAGCGTTTAGGTGCTGAAAAAAACTTTTTTGTGAGAGAATGTCTGCCTCCTTGAAATTTCACATGAAAGCGTAACTAGCGGGGGGGCAGGGAGGGCACTCGCCCCCCCTGGAGGCAAACACAATTTAAATTAAATAAAAATCAGAAATGAATTATTGTCAACAGTGGGTATAACTGAACAAAATATCGGCCACAGCCTATATTTAAAACATGGGGAAATATTTTCATTAATATCACAGTACTTTGAAAAAACGTTCTCTTTTGGTCCTACCTTGGTCATGGAACAACGTTACATACATGACCGTCACAGTACTTTGAAAAATGTTGTCGTTTGGTCCTATCTTGTTCACAGAAGTACGTTACAATATTTCACTGTCACAGTACTTTGATAAACATTTTCTTTTGGTCCTACCTTGGTCACAGAAGAACGTTACAATATGACCATCACAGTGCTTTGAAAATCGTTTTATTTTGGTCCTACCTTGGTCATGGAACAACATTACAAACATGACCATCACAGTACTTTGAAAAAGGTTTTGTTTTGGTCCTATCTTTTCCACAGAAGAACGTTATAATATGACTGTCACAGTACTTTGATATTAAAATTATCTTTTATGTGAATTTAATTTCACCATAGACCCCCTGCATGTGTACACTAGCATTTAATTAACACAAACACCTTAGTCCTCAATACATTTTACATTTATTCAAGGAGCAAACATTAAATAAACATTAAACATATAGAATAAATGAAAGTGATAATAACAGTAATGGAAGTACTATGGGTTTTACATATCTCTGAAGATGTTCATGACATCACTGTGGCTTACTGGAATATTCTTCTCAATATTGTATCAAGTTTTCCTCAATTATGCTATTAGGCAAGTAATAATTTTTTTTTAAAATTTTCATCACAAAACTGTGCACATTTTAACATCATTATTTAATATTGTGGAAACAGATAGGCTCCTCTTTGTTCTCCGCACTCCATTTTAATTAGGTCTACTAGTGATTTAAAGTTGCCCAAGCTCCAAAGGCATGTGAAGGAGGCAATGGCAAGATGTGGGGTGATGCCAGCAGCCAGTACCCAGTCACAAGAGAACACCAGACAGGGCCAAAGGAAGAGGAAGAGGTGTAAGCTCTGCCCAGCTGCTACGGACCGTAAAACAATATGTTGCTATGAAAAGTGTAACAGGCCAGTGTGCAGTGAGCACAGCGTCAAACACGTGATTTGTAATGACTCTATGCACTAGGAGAATAGACAACAAGAAAATAAAACAAAGAAAAGCTCACACATATTGTTTCTGTTTAGGCTTGAAAAACAGAGTTACTGTATGTACCGTGTGTATGATATGTGCTGAAAAGTAACAACAAAACATATTTAAAGCATTCTTGTGAGTCCAAATAACTATAGCATAGCCACACACACACACACACACACACGCACGCACGCACGCACGCACGCACGCACACACACACACACACACACACACACACACACACACATATACACGCACACACACACACACACACACACACACACACATACACACACATACACACACATATACACACACACACATACACACACACACACACACACACACACACATACACACACACACACACACACACACACACACACACACACACACGCACACACGCACACAGGGACACACACCTGAGCATGGGCATCCACACTCACATCTAGTAAAAAATGGGGGAAAAGTACTTTTAAAGATCAAAACAAGATATGTAATGAATTTCTGTATCATTACATAATGAAAATAATTTATCTCAGAGATAAAGCAGAGAAGCACTCAACCGTGGGGAGGCATGGTGGTGCAGTGGATAGCACTGTTGCCTCACAGTAAGAAGGTCCCGTGCTCTAACCCCAGACGGGACCTTTCTGTGTGGAGTTTGCATGTTCTCCCCGTGTCTCTGTGGGTTTTCTCCAGGTGCTCCGGTTTCCTCCCACAATCCAAAGACATGCAGGTTAGGCTATTTGCGGGGGGGGCGCTAACAGGGCGTTGCTGTAAAAGAGCATGTGTGCTCTGTCAACCTATCCTGTGTAAATAAATAAATACATTAAATCCTTTATGACCCATGTTGTCAAATTTGGATAGTAATACAAATATGATTTTTTTTAAAAAGGAAAAATAAATATGATCATTTATTATAATCAAAAACAAGATAATTAATGAATACATTGAATATCAAATGAGTAGATCAATTAATTAAAAAGAGGTAAAAAAGAGACTGTGAGCTATGCATCAAATTCCATAGTAAATTAATACGGGTCCATTTGGACCCATGTTGTGCATTTTAGGGGTAATCATACAAAAACATACAAACTTTTTATTCTAAAAGCAAAAACTAATAAAATAAAATAGTGGTATTTGGTCAGAAAAAAACAAATGAATTGAGGATGTCCTCGCATCCTGAATGATACAATTAATTCATTATAAAAGTACAGCAAAACAAAACTCCCCTGGACCCATGTTGTGCATTCTAGGATTAAATAATTAGACAATTTAAAAGCTAATATTCAGTAAACACACAGACACAACACTCTATTTTAGCATATTATGATACCAGAATGGTTATATTCAAAAGCCCAGTTGTATTCAAAGTCTAAAGATGAGAAGATTGTCCTACATTTTGTATCCTAATCTGGACAATGCCCTCCAGGCAAGGCATGTGGTGATCAAGTGATGTCGATAATCAGAATAACTTCACTATTAGTTTAATTTCATAGGTTTAATTCATATTTCTTAATACATTTCCTCATTTAAAGTAAAGTAAAAATAAAAGAAGTAAGACTACATAAAGGTAAGTCTGTGCAGTAATCATTAAGTGAGCCAAAAGCAATCAATTATGAATAAGTAAACTTTTATTTATTTGACACAAGTTGACAGAAAGTGCAATTCCACAGAGGAAACATAAAGAAACAGAAAATATATCCAAGAGTTGTGCCATCAGGCACTCTGCTCCTGCTGAATGGCTGATGCTAAGCAGGTTTGAGCTTGGTTAGTACTTGGATGGGAGATCACCTAGGAAATCTACATTTGCTGCTGGAAATGGTGTTGATGGACCAGTAGAGGGAAATCTTCCCTCTGGTCAAATAAACCCCAGTGTAGTGATGGGGACACTGTGCTGTAGGAGATGTTAAACCGAGGTCTTGACTCAGTGGTCATTAAAGATCCCATGACACTCTTCGCAAAGAGTCGGGGCTCCCCTGGTGTCCTGGCTAAATTCCCAACTTGGCTTTCTCAACCTTCCATCTAATCATCGCCTGATATAATCGGCTAAAAACATTTTTCTCTCCATCTCAGCTGATTCATGCTGAGTGTTGTGGCGCAAAATGGCTGCCGTGGATCACCCAGGTGGGTGCTACACATTGGTGGTGGTTGAGGTGAGTTTCCCCCTCACCATTGTAAGTGTCCTTTGAAAGTTTTTTGAAAGGCGCATGCAAATATAATGTACAATAATAAAAATAGTTTTTAACTCAAACACATCCAATATTAATTCCCACGGCTTTTCTTTTTCAGAAAAAAACAAAATTGTGTAAAAGAGAAACCCGCTTCTCTTTTCTCACGCAAACCCTCAATGTTGAGCAATGTGAATTTAAAAAAAATGTCAAATGCTTTTGAAGTCCTATTACCACAGATAAGCCAAAATATAGACTCCATATAGTCTAAAACCTTTAAAAAAAACTGCCGTATCATGCATAGTTGTAAAATGTTTTATAGTTACTACATGCAGTAACAAGCTTTAACATATACGATGCAACAGTTAATCTAAGTCCATACTATTTTTTGTACAGTGCACAAAAATAGAATGATTCCGTAAAGAGGATGACAAATCAGGATGGATGAAATTAACAATTTATTCTCAGTGAGAGTTCTTCTCTCCAAGATAGAAAAAAATACACCTCTTCATATCAGAAAAATGCCCTTATAGGACACAGATAAAAGTGACCCTCCACATTCACTGGTTGTTTTTAAGGATATCAGCTTTTAAGGAAACCCAACATGCTCATAGTTTATAATGAGCCACTGCATCTGGTCTCAGTTTCCATCTCCAGTGTTCTGGTAGTCATCGTCCTCTTCTTGTGTAGTCACAGTGTCTTTCTGATGCTTGTTTTTTACCTAACATATGGAGCACAAACACACACGCACACACACACAGGTTTTCATGGTTATTTAAACCTCCATCTCTTGACCATCAGATCTACACCTTGACACTTGAAATCATTCCGTCAGTGGAGAAAGAGGGCAGTGCCTATATCCATATCACAAATAAAATATGAAGTCAACTTCTGTTTTGCTTACAAAATTAACAGTTTACTGTTAACTGTTTGTCAAAAAATATGCCCAACTTCGTAGATATTCTTCTAAGAATTCAAAGCAAAGCAAATAGAATTTGGTGAAGTCTGGCGGTGCCAGATATTTCATTGTGTGAAAGAAAAGAATAGCACCTGAATTTTACTGTGAGTCAAAGTTAAGGACAAATGTGGATTGAATCCAGTCCAAAGTGATTCCAGAGAACATTTCAGCTCTTCGCCTGAGTGTGGGAGGTTTTCACCTCCATTTTAAAATGAGATTAATACAGTTCTGTAGTATCCTGTCTTTACTACAGTCATACAGTAAATCTAATTTACAGAAACATGACTAATCAGCGTAGTGGCGCCCCCTGCTGTATATTTCCCTGTGATGCATCCCACTTACTCACCTGCAGCACGTCATATTCAGGGCTGATGTTGGGCAGCTGCAGACTGGCGTATGTGTCACCGTCCCTCCCTCCCTTTAAAGGAAAAGTCACACAGATGGTGAACATGTAAAATACAGGTGAAATCAGGCTGAGCTGCAGTCAGTGTTTCAGAAGAGGAAGAGGAGGAAAGGATGGTGAGACTCACCTTCAGTCTTCTAGACAACCTGGAGACATGAAAACCAGAGGAGAGAGATAATGTGTCATTACCTCTGCTTATACAGTATGTCTGTAGACCTCAGTGATTTACTGTGTGGGATAGTTTTAATTTTAGTAATATGTGACAACAATTTCCTCTCTGCATCTGGTCACATCATACAAAATAAAGGTACAATAAAAATTAATAATTAAACTATTATGATGAAGGTGTATGTTTATTACCATTAAGTAAACAAGTTCAAGTTAAAAAGATGTACTCGCCTTTTAATTTTGTGGACAGCAAATCCAACAGTCAGCACATACAGGCAAATCAGTGCTGCTATGATAACATAAAACAGTGCAGGGCTTTGCAATCCTGAAAAAAACCAACAAAAAAAAAAAAACCTGTGCCGATGGATGCTTACACATATATAACAATGAAAGAGTGTTTTATGAGGGTTAAAGGTTAAATACTGATTCCCCACATTTTTAAGCTGTGCATAACAGTCAGAGTACTCTCCCCCTCCAATTCCATTTATTTCGTTTCAGGTCGTACAGATTCTGGATACATTTTCATACATCATGAGTACTATAATGTACTGTGTCCTGTAAAGTAGAAAAATGTCTTACGCAGAATTGGAAACATAGAGCCTTGCAAACAACAACAAAATAAACAATACATCTAAACAGGATTAGTCAGGGTGGAGTAAAAAGTTGGTATGAGTTTAATGAGCTGTCTCTAATGGTAATGACACTTGTTACGTCCTAATTCCTATTAGTAGCCTCGTGAAGAATTGCTTCGTATTTCTCAATTACACTTGTTTGTTGCCGATACTTGCAATTACGTTCAAGGAATAAGAGGGTCTTGAGTCGGTTCCGTGATGAAAGACAGTAGCTATAGCTTCTTTATTAGGATGGTGTTTATGTCAACTTCTAGTCCAACATGACCTTACACTGTAACATGGTACAACCTCTAAACAAATGGGGGCTGGCCAGGAGGAAAAGCTTCATGTGAGAATTCACTCCTTCCCTGGTTCCATTTCCTGGCTAGATCAATGACTTCACATATTATAATTTCTATTCACCCAGGGTTGCTTACCAATGGTTCTTGGCACCTAAGTCTCAGGGGGGAGAGTGTTATGGTTCCTGCAGGGGGGACCGGACCTAAACGCAAGACTCGGAGACGGCTCAAGGGGAAACTCCACAGGGAGTACATTTATCGAAACACAGGCAGGGGCAAGACAGACAGGCGTGGCAGGAACGGGAAGGGTCAGGAACAGGACGGGTCAGGAACAAAGGGGGGGTCAGGGACAAGGAAGGGTCAGGAACCAGGCTGGGCAGGGACGGCGCACAGGCCATGGGGGAACAGGAACAAGACGTGACCCAGGCTGTGGGGTCCAGCTTAAGGATGGCACGCCGGCCGTGGGGTCAGGAACAGGTGCGGGGGTCCCGCGGATAGCGCGGGGGGCCCGCGACGCACTCTAGCCATGGGGCACAGGAACGAGGAGGGTCAGGAATGGGGAGGGACAGGAACGAGGAAGCCTGGAGGGAACAAGACCGAGACAAGACCGAGACCAGAACAAGACCAGAACAAGACAAGAGGAGGGGGTCCATGACACGAGGGTACATAACCGGGGGAGACAAGACAAGACAAGACAAGACAAGACAAGACAAGACAAGACAAGACAAGACAAGACAAGACAAGAACAGAACAGAACAGAACAGAACAGAACACAACAGAACACAACGGGAAACCCAGCTCACAAAATAGACAAGCAACACAAGACGGTCCAGCCCTGAACAAAGAGACAGGGCAGACTATATACAAGACATGATGAAGACAAAACGAGCAGCAGGTGGGAGAAGGGAAACGAGGACACGAGAGGAAAACACAATGCAGGTGTGGGGAGTGCAAGACACAAGTAGGAGGGAGAGAGGGAAAACACGGGGTGGACTATGAGACAATGGGAAAACCCGGGATGGAATCTGGGTGCGTCACAGAGAGCTTGCATTTGAAAGGGTACTTAACCCCTGGACTGAAACAGAATGGGTGTGGGGACTTATAACTCTGATATTAGTATAAAAACCTGAAAATCCAACGCTAGTTAAACCATCTCATTTGTCATCTGAAGACAAAAAATGTGTAACAATGTCTATTTCGATACAGAGATCCTCTTCTTTTTTGTAAAATTTGTGCTCAGGTGTGTGCAAAGGAGTTAAAGTCAAGTATTACAAACAGCCATATATGAAAATACCTGATTGTTGCTGTGGACACCGGACGTGGAGCCTGAGGCTGGAGGAGCCGACAGTGTTGGTGCTCAGGCAGAGGACAGTGGGCGTGTCTCCCTGTGAGTGACGCATGGTGAGGGAGCTCCTCAGGCCTGTGTTCCCCAGCTGCTCCTCACTGATGAGTCTGTCAGTAGAGTTAGTGACCCGCAGTCCAGACACATGCCACTCCATGCTGGGAGAGGGATTCCCACGGCTCTCACAGGAGCAGCTGATCTCTGCTGCAGTTCTGCTGCAGCTCCCAGAGTCAGAGATCTGAGGCATGTCTGAACACAGGATGCCACAGTTACAAATATCACAATTGTACACAAACACACACCAATAATATGATTAATGCAATTATGTAATAAATACAAACACTGAGCATACATTTTATATCCAGATGTACAGTTGTTGAGTTCTCCTTGCCATGTTGATTATGTGCTTCACAGTAGCACTGCCACTGGACTCAGTCACAGTGAAGGTGAGATTCTGTCCAGTTCCTACGGTGTTTATCTCTCTCCCATTCACTTTATACCAGGAGTAGATCTGCACTGGTGGGTTGGCATTACTGCTGCAGGTCACAGTCACAGAGCTGCCTTCTAACACTGAACCAGAGGGACTGACGGACACTGAGGTGTTCTTAGGAGGATCTGGAAGATATGAAAATATGGCATTGGTTTTTGTTCCTGTATATGTTTGTACTGCTTGCATCATCTGTACTGATTGAGCCATAATTTCACCTTTAAAAGACTAACTGATATGTGATTGGTCATTGTTCCCAAAATATAAAATTGGAAATAGAAATTAAATTAGGGAAAGTTTTGCATTCATACTATAAAAATGAAAATTACTGCTGATTGGATGGATAATCAAGTAATATTGATTATCTCCTGGGCTTATTCTTAAAAGCACAAACCCAGCTCTCTTACATAGAACTCTGAGAGTCAGACTGGTGTTAGATGTCTTCTGAATGTCTCCTTGTTGCAGTTTGTAAAGCACCCTGCAGGTGATCTTCTGCCCATGGTGGAGGTGGGAAACAGTGAAGGTCAGAACAGAAGACACAGATTTGGTTTGATCCTCATTCTCTTGCAGTTGATCCAGACTGTCACTCAGACTGGGGGTCCATGTGAGATTTGGGGGGAGTTTGGGACAGGAGGCTGCAGCAGAGCAGCTCAAACTCACAGAGGTCCCCTCCATCACCACCACCTTCTCTGGGCTTAACTTGGGTTTGGGTGGAGATGCTAGGAGACATGGAGACATGAGGAAGGGTTACTGTCTGTCTCAGGATTTAAGACTCATACAGCACTCAGAGCACAAACTAATCACCACATCAACGGTGTCTGACTAACATACAGTATTTACAATGAAAAATCAGTATTTACAATGATAAATCATTATCTACAATGTGAAATCAGTATTTACAATGTACAATCAGTATTTACAATGTGAAATCAGTATTTACAATATGAAATCAGTATTTACAATGATAAATCAGTATTTACAATGTGAAATCAGTATTTACAATGTACAATCAGTATTTACAATGTGAAATCGGTATCTACAATGTGAAATCGGTATTTACAATGTGAAATCAGTATTTACAATGTGAAATCAGTATCTACAATGTGAAATCAGTATTTACAATGTGAAATCAGTATTTGCAATGTGAAATCAGTATTTACAATGTGAAATCAGTATTTACAATGTGACATCAGTATCTACAATGTGAAATCAGTATTTACAATGTGAAATCAGTATCTACAATGTGAAATCAGTATTTACAATGTGAAATCAGTATTTACAATGTGACATCAGTATCTACAATGTGAAATCAGTATTTACAATGTGAAATCTACCAACCATTCATTCCTCTTTGCATTCTTTACTCTGATTCATATTAGGTATATTTCTCTTAGAGGACAGCATTTGTACCTCCTGTACCTAATCTTAAAAACATAGGTTCTTTACATCAGCACAAAGGCACACAATGAAAGGCATAACAGTATAATGCAGTACCTTGTACATTAATTTGGACACCTGGAATAAAAGTTGCCTTGAGAGGACCCAGGGATTCCAATCTGAAGAAATATGTATCACTGTAATTCAGAGGGAAGCGGTCCAGAATTGTGGTGCAGTTCTTCATCTGCAGTTGTCCAATGAATGTTCCTTTAATTATGTTCTGTTCAGGTGTTGACTCAGTTATACTGGAATCAAACAGTATTAAACCACGTTTTCTCCATATTCCTTTAGCCTCTGGTACCAGTATTCGATCATATTCAGATGGGATATCAAATGTGCAGGGAATCAGCACACAGGATCCAGCCACAATGTCTATACTCTGAGGCATCCATACTGCCCAGTCTCTGCTCAGGGCTCCTACAACACACACAACACAACTCTGTAAATGTAGCAGCCGTATGGGGATTTGGATAAGTTTCTTACACACAACAGCACCTTTACAGACCTTGTAACACTTAAATTTTGCTGCATTGATATGTTTATTCATATCAAGCGACCAAAAGCATTACTCACTTAAGCTGCAATAAAAGTTCATATATAAACACTACATATAAAAAAAAAATACACATCCAAAAAAGTTAAACACAAATACCCTATTAAGTTAAAATATTGACAAATATAGATCCCTGTATTGTACATCCCTACATTATAGAGTTAGACTCCGCCCCTTTCAGGACCTACCTTGCAGCAGGCAGCCAATGAGGATGAATCTCTCCACTTCAATCATGTCTCTGAGGAGGAGAGGAACTGAAGTTAGAAAACAGCACAGACACCCTCTGGAGAACATTACACTTTCATTAGAAATAATAAATAATTTAGAGCCAAGGAAACTGCTATAAAATACATGGCACATTGTAATATATGCAGGCATATATCAAATTGTTTCATCATAGGGTAATGTTCAAAGAACATGTTTTGTTTTTAGTGTTTATTAGTATGTGTAAAATATATTTTTATTTATTATTCATATGTAGCTCGAGGGTAGGCCACCCTACGGACTGCACCACATGCCTCTCCATAAACACAATCCTTTAATACACCTTTAAGCTGAATGCAGAACATATTTAATAGCCATAGGGCTTACTGAAGAGTTTAGACTAGATATTCCAATCAAAAACATTTACATATGTAAAGTAAAGTAATATTTTAGCATGTATCTTGGATGATAGTACGGTCAACACTCTGTACACAAGAATATATGAATATACCCATGTCCTCATAATGTAAAGGTGCAGTCATGATGAATGTACAGCAGTAATTCAGAGTGAACCACTTTTTTACCTCCTCCCCTCTGGCTAAAGTATCAGAACACATAAAACTAAAACAGTGCACTTCCTGTATGTCTCTTATTCTGAAGCTATTTGCAAGTGTGACTTCCTGGTACTGCAGCAACACTGTGGCCCTACCCTACAGTGGCAATTACTATTAGTGTTTTATTGTTCTCACATAGTACACAGCTTTAAATTCCATTAAATTAACTTACAAATTATACCATATTTCTATATATTGAGAGGTTTATCAATTTTTAAATGAAAGCATCTTTTCTATTTAATCATGCATCAATTGTGATAAAGCATAAATTCCTTGCAGCTCCAGTTTATATGGCAAAATGACTTTGGATTAAAATGACAAACAATCAAAAGGCTAATCATTATTGTGGTCTTCTTTCAGTGCATATAATGCGTATTCCGACATACACGTTATACTGCCTGTATGAGCTGCAATTTCTCAAAATGTGTCTTAATATATGAGACATACAGTATTTTTACACGAACTGTAATTCCTCTATCTAACCACAATCTAACCAAAAAATTACCTTAATAGGCTTCCATTATTGAGAGGATAAATCCTCTGAAGTTATATTTATTAAATTTCAATAAAGGCGGCAGCATGAAGATAATCTGTAGTTTGACAGAGCCAAGCGTTACACAGGTAGAAATATACTTACTGTACAAGAATATCCAGCCTCTCTCCACTGCACACTGACCCTCAGCCTGCAGAGCACAAGTACAAACTCACACAAAAGAGGAACTGCTCATATGTGGCCTTTTGTGAAAAGATACTCAGGATGTGATGCTGTGAATATTTTTGTTGAACAATCATATAAAATCTGCAGCCATATGCAACATACCCACCCTTCTCTGAAACAACAACTGAAATTCAACTTGTTTTTCTGTGTCATAATATAGGAATATGAACATGGTCAATTACTTTGTTTCACAAATATTTATCTGATGATCAAACTACTTTGACCTCATAACACAGAAAAAGAGTCTGCTTTTACAGGTGAAGCAGAATAAGCAAATCAGCATTAATGCCCAAACACAAAGTCAGCAGAGAAACATCCAAAGGAGAATGGAGAAAAGAGGAGCTACTGCACAAAGACACAAATAATACTCTTCACTATTCTTATATCCACAGTAACTATGAAAACCCTACAAAGTAACACTGAACCTTCCAATAATGTTTGGGTTGATATGATCCAAAAGGACTTTTTGTATTTGTATTTCAACTTCAAATTGTTGATTTTCTTCTGCAAAAATCTTTCAGACATCCTAAAGAATTAGGAAGTGAAGCGTTTAGGTGAAATATCACATGAAACCCTTTAATTGTATGAGCAGCGCCACGGACAGCGACGTTAATGAGCTCTTGAGAGGTGAGTGCACGTTCTCAAAGATGATCATAACTCTACGATGCTTTTGGGAAAGTGGGTGATAACGATGTGGTGTGAATCGGCTTTTCTACATCGACCTGTCAGGTCTGTGTTACTCAGTTTGTCATGAAAGTGTGCCCCCCTGAAATATTCAGTCCACTAGCGTAACTAGCGGGGGGGGGGGGGGGGGGGGGGGGGGGCAAACACACAGGTCTACATTTTAAATGAAATAAAAATCTGAAATTAATTATTGCCAACAGTGTGGGTATAACTGAACAAAATATCAGCCACAGCCTATATTTAAAACATGGGGAAATATTTTCATTATTATCACAGTACTTTGAAAAAACGTTCTCTTTTGGTCCTACCTTGGTCATCAAACAATGTTACATACATGACCATCACAGTATTTTGAAAAATGTTCACTTTGGTCCTATCTTGTTCACAGAAGAATGTTACAATATGACTGTCACAGTACTTTCATAAACGTTCTCTTTTGGTCCTATCTTGGTCACAGAAGAACGTTACAATATCACTAACACAGTACTTTGAAAATCGTTTTATTTTGGTCTTACCTTGGTCATGGAACAACGTTACAAACATGACCATCACAGTACTTTGAGAAAGGTTTTCTTTTGTGTTAATTTAATTTCACCATAGACCCCCTGCATGTGTACACTAGCATTTAATTAACACAAACACCTTAGTCCTCAATACATTTTACATTTATTCAAGGAGCAAACATTAAATAAACATTAAACATATAAAATAAATGAAAGTGATAATAACAGTAAAGGAAGTACTATGGGTTTTACATATCTCTGAAGATGTTCATGACTTCACTGTGGCTTACTGGAATATTCTTCTCAATATTGTATCAAGTTTTCCTCAATTAGGCTATTAGGCAAGTAATACATTTTTTTTATTATTTTCATCACAAAACTGTGCACATTTTAACATCATTATTTAATATTGTGGAAACAGATAGGCTCCTCTTTAATTAAGTCTACTAGTGATTTAAAGTTGCCCAAGCTCCAAAGGCATGTGAAGGAGGCAATGGCAAGATGTGGGGTGATGCCAGCAGCCAGTACCCAGTCACAAGAGGAGAACACCAGACAGGGCCAAAGGAAGAGGAAGAGGTGTAAGCTCTGCCCAGCTGCTACTGACCGTAAAACAAGATGTTGCTGTGAAAAGTGCAACAGGCCAGTGTGCAGTGAGCACTGCGCCAAACACCTGATTTGTAATGGCTCTATGCACTAGGAGAATAGACAACAAGAAAATAAAACAAAGAAAAGCGCACACTGTTGCTGTTTAATGAATTAAGTTGTTAATAAAGTTTTTTTTTTTACAAACATATTGTTTCTGTTTAGAGCTTGAAAAACAGAGTTACTGTATGTACCGTGTGTATGATATGTGCTGAAAAGTAAAAACAAAACATATTTAAAGCATTCTTGTGAGTCCAAATAACTATAACATAGCCACACACACACACACACACACACACACACACACATATACACACACACGCACACAGGGACACACGCTCGAGCATGGGCATCCACACTCACATCTAGTAAAAAATGGGGGAAAGATACTTTTAAAGATCAAAACAAGATATGTAATGAATTTCTGTATCATTACATAATTAAAATAATTTATCTCAGAGATATAGCAAAGAAGCACTCAGCCATGGGGAGGCATGGTGGTGCAGTGGATAGCACTGTTGCCTCACAGTAAGAAGGTCCCGTGCTCTAATCCCAGACGGGACCTTTCTGTGTGGAGTTTGCATGTTCTCCCCGTGTCTCTGTGGGTATTCTCCGGGTGCTCCGGTTTCCTCCCACAATCCAAAGACATGCAGGTCAGGCTATTTGGGGGGGCGGTAACAGGGCATTGCTGTAAAAGAGCATGTGTGCTCTGTCAACCTAAGTGTTGTGTGCTCTGTCAACCTACCCTGTATAAATAAAGGTAAATAAATAAATACTTTAAATCCTTTATGACCCATGTTGTCAAATTTGGATAGTAATACAAATATGATTTTGATTCAAAACCTAAAAAAAGGAAAAATAAATATGATCATTTGTTATAATCAAAAACAAGATAATTAATGAATACCTTCAATGTCAAATGAGTAGATTAATTAATTAAAAAGAGGTAACAAATAGACCGTCAGCTATGCATTAAATTCCATAGGAAATAAATACGGGTCCATTTGCACCCATGTTGTGCATTTTAGGGGTAATCATACAAAAACATACAAACTTTTTATTCTAAAAGCAAAAACTTATAAAATAAAATAGTGGTATTTGAAAAAAATAAATTTAATTGAGGATGTCCTAGCATCCTGAATGATAAAATTAATTAATTTAAAAAGTACAGCAAAACAAAACTCCCCTGGGACCGTTTGGACCCATGTTGTGCATTCCAGGATTAAATAATTGTACAATTTAAAAGCTAATATTCAGTAAACACACAGACACAACACTCTATTTTAGCATCTGATGATACCAGAATGGTTATATTCGAAAGCCCAGTTGTATTCAAAGTCTAAAGTGTCATGGTTTTTAACCCTGTTTCCCTATGCGGTCATTTTCCTTAGTGGCCACGCGAGGGCGCTGCCCTTTTAGTAGATGCTTGCTCCGCCCTGCTGAGCTTCTGTTAGCGTCTACACCTGTGCGTGGTCATTAAGAGCTATTTAAGCCTTCCGTTTCCTTTTATCGGGGCTTCGACATTAATTGTTCATTAATTGTTCATTGTTTTATACTGTGGTGTTTTTGTTGGCTGTGAGTTACTCGTACCATTTGGGCTACTCGCCTATTTTAACGTCTCTTTGTTGAGGCAGGGCTTATTTCTTGCTGGCTTGGTAGTTACTTATCTCGTAGAAGTTTGGGACCGTAAATCTCTGCTCTATTTCGCCTTTTTTGTGCTTTTTCTCCGTGTATGGAGATTTGGGCGATTCTGTTTGGAACTGTAGTTCTGTTCGCCCTTCGGTGCATGTCGTCTCATGGGAGATCGGACGTTTCGCTTCTACTTAGTTCTTAGCTCGTAGAAGTATAGAGTAGCAGTTATTTGTTCCTTTTTCGCCTTTGATTGGTTTTCTTACTGAGAGACCTGGCATTTTGCTTCTACTCATTTCCGTGTTACTGTGAGCCAGTGAGTAGCTTTGGTATGTTTATTCCCTGTTTTGTCTCCTTCTCGTGGACTAGGCCTACGTTCCCCTTTGTTGTGAGTCAGGGTTTTTGTTTATATTGAGAGGCTGTCATGCTATTTTTGCGTTGGTCTTTGTTGCAGCTGTCCTCCGTCCTTTTTACCTACGGGACGATTTTGTTCGGAACTATTGTTCTGTTCGTTTTTGCCTCGTTATATTCCTCATAGACAGGCAGGGCGTGTATTTTCAATTAATCTCGCTTTGGTCTAGCCGGTAAATGTCCGGTGCTGCCTGTCCTGTTCGTTCCTTTCGGTGCCTTTCTCCTTGCATGGAGTTTGACGATTTTGTTGGGAACTGCTCTTCTGTTTGTCTTATGGTGCATGTCTTCCTATAGGGAAGATTGGGCGATGTTGTGGACACGTTTGTGTGTGACCGCGAGTCTGAGAGTAGCCTGGGAACGTTGGATCTGTTCCTTTCGCCTCCTATACTATCGTATTATTTTGCAGTGTTTGTTGTGTGTTTTATGTTTGTCTTTACGCTGCTCGCCCGTTATTATGTGTCTCGTTGCCGAGACAGGGCGCGTATTATTTCTGGCTGTTCAGAACCCTGTCCTTGCGTTCTACTTGGCGTGTGACAGTGATCCGGTTAGTAGCGTCTGTAGTGGTGTTCGTCGTTCGTTGTCTTGTCTCCTCCCTTATCTGCGGGATATCCCGCCTTAGTGGCCTTAGGGCTTAATTAATCCCCTTGCTGCATTTGGCTCCTCCCACCTCACACGTCACGCTACATTACATAAAGATGAGAAGATTGTCCTACATTTTGTATCCTAACCTGGACAATGCCCTCCAGGCAATGCATGTGGTGATCATGTGATGTAGATAATCAGAATAACTTCACTATTAGTTTAATTTCATAGGTTTAATTCATATTTCTTAATAAATTTACTCATTTAAAATAAAGAAGTAAAAATAAGAGAAAGAAGTAAGACTACATAAAGGTAAGTCTGTGCAGTAATCATTAAGTGAGCCAAAAGCAATCAATTACGAATAAGTAAACTTTCATTTATTTATTTGACACAAATTGACAGAAAGTGCAATTCCACAGAGTAAACATAAAGAAACGGAAAGTTAAAATATATCCAACAGTTGTACCACCAGGCACTCTGCTCCTGCTGAATGGCTGATGCTAAGCAGGTTTGGGCTTGGTTAGTACTTGGATGGGAGATCTCTCCAACAGGGGCTTCCTGCAGAACTGCAGAAGGGGCTTACAGCTTGCTGGGCGGGGCTTGAGGGGCTTACAGCTTGCTGGGCGGGGCTTGAGGGGCTTACAGCTTCCTGGGTGGGGCGTGAGGGGCTTACAGCTTGCTGGGCGGGGCTTGAGGGGCTTACAGCTTGCTGGACGGGGCTGGGGGGCTTACAGCTTGCTGGGCGGGGCTTGAGGGGCTTATAGCTTGCTGGGCGGGGCTTGAGGGGCTTACAGCTTGCTGGGCGGGGCTTGAGGGGCTTACAGCTTGCTGGGTGGGGCGTGAGGGGCTTACAGCTTGCTGGACGGGGCTGGGGGGCTTACAGCTTGCTGGGTGGGGCTTGAGGGGCTTACAGCTTGCTGGACGGGGCTGGGGGGCTTACAGCTTGCTGGGCGGGGCTTGAGGGGCTTACAGCTTGCTGGGCGGGGCTAAGCACTAGTGCGCATGCGGATGGGCCGAATTTGGGTTTCCAGATTCTTTATTTAGTTTATTTAGTATTGACATCGCATTAATAGATTGTGGTAGGGGGGCGTGGTTTTAGGCGCTGCCGGCAAGAGAGAGAGTGAACACGTGTGGTTTGTGGAGCCGACACAGCTCTCGGGAATCATGCAATTGGTAACGATTGATTGTATTATTGTGTGTATCAATTAACCAATTGCCTTGATTGTTCGACAGTGAGCCTGAGTGCATAAAAGCCGACCGGAACATCTGCGGGGGGAGAGCGGAAGAACGAGAGTTTTTGTGCGTTTGTAACAGTAAAGAGAAACCCGAATAAAAACCGTGTTCTCTCCACCAACGTGCGTGTTTCTGTCTCTGCACTAGAGCGGTGGTGCTCACTTCGCCACAGTGGTGGCTCGTACGGGGAAAATTCAAGCGAAACGGTGCAGAAGACAGGACATTTTCGTAAGCCATGGATAACAGCCAGGAGCAGCCGGAGCAGCCAATATCCGTAGCAGCGCTGGGAAAATTACTGGAGGGGCTAGCTGCGATGCAGGTGCAACAGTCGGCTGCTCACGCCGAGCAGATGCAAGCCCTGCGGGAGCAGTCTAGCCTCCAGGCACAGGCGCTGTTACAGCTGGCTGCTGCCGGGGGTTCCAGGGGAGGGCAGAGCGTCTCGTCCCCGAAATTCCACCTGCCGAAGATGACAGCGGACGATGACGCTCAGGCCTTCCTCGAGGCGTTTGAGGTGGCAGCGGAGACGTGCCGGTGGCCACTGGAAGAGTGGTCGGTACGTCTCCTGCCCCTCTTATCAGGGGAGGCGCAACAGGCGGCGCATAGCCTGCCGGCAGCCGCTAGGAGGGACTTCAGAAATCTGAAGAAGGCGGTCCTCGACCGAATGGGATTCAGCGCAGAGGACCACCGACGTCGCTTCCGGGAGACCACCCTGACGGGAGAGGACCGGCCCTTCGCATACGCCCAGCGGCTGACGGACATGGCGAGGCGCTGGCTACAGCCGGAAATACGGTCCGCTGCTGGAGTCATGGAACAGGTGGTCCTCGAGCGCTTCACCGCAGGGTTGCCGGCGGATACGGCCAGCTGGGTCCAGTGCCACCGGCCCACCAGCCTGGACGTCGCCGTCACCCTGGCGGAGGACCACCTGGAACAACACCCCTTCACCCAGCAGCAGAAGCCGGAGCCAGCGCTCGGAAAAAAATTCATCACCCGTGCTGTTCCCCTTCCCGTTTCCCGTCCCCAAAACCCCTCCTTCCCTTCCCGTGTTAACCCATTTGCTTTTTCTCCCCCTTCTCCCCACTCAGGCTCAGTGGCGGTGCAGTCCGGCCCACAGGGAGCTCCTCAGACGCCTGGACCGGGGTGTTGGCGGTGCGGACAGCCGGGCCACCTGCGCCGCGATTGTCCGCTCATGGAGGTGGGGCAGGTGGTCCGTGTCGTCGGCCCGCCCACCTCCGCTCCCGATCTAGATGGGGCGTACTGCATTCCGGTAAGGGTGCAAGGGAGTGAACACCGGGCACTGTTGGACTCAGGGGCGATGCAGTCCATGATCCTACAGAGCCTGGTTCGGCCAGAGGCGTTGGTGACGGCACGTTGGGTTTCTATTAGGTGTGTGCATGGGGATTTACACAAGTACTCTATAGTGCCAGTGGAAATTCGTGTCAAAGGGAAAAAGCATATTCTGGAGGCTGCGGTTAGCTCCCGCCTCTCGCACCCTCTGATTCTGGGCACAGATTGGGCGGGGTTTAAACAGGTAGCTGAGAAGCTGATGGGGGTGCGATCACGACCGCTAGGGAAGTGTGATGTGTCTGCAGTTGACAGTGGTGACGCGGGGTCGCCCGACACTGCCGGGGGGGGGACGGCTCCGGGAGAGCCTCCGGTGGAGACTCCCCAGGTGCCGGTGTTCCACCCCGTGGAGGATTTCCCACTCGCGCAGTCTCGCGACGACACCCTACGCTTTACCTTTGATCAGGTCGTGTATGTGGATGGTCAGCTGGTGCGCCCTGACGCTGCACGCACTCACCCATATTTTGTAATCATTAAGGACAGATTGTACAGAGTGAGTCGTGACACTCAGACAGGTGAGGAGATGACCCAGTTGTTGGTACCTAAAAGCCGCCGGGAAATGATTTTCCAGGCGGCTCATTAAAACCCCATGGCTGGTCATTTAGGGTATGAGAAAACACTAAACCGGATAATGGCCCGGTTCTATTGGCCGGGCATTTGGGCGGACGTACGTCGGTGGTGTGCGTCCTGCCCAGACTGTCAGCTAGTGAATTCCCCGGCCATCCCAAAAGCGCCGTTGCGCCCTCTACCGTTAATTGAGGTCCCTTTTGATAGAGTGGGCATGGATCTCATCGGGCCATTTGAAAGGAGCACGCAGGGATACCGATTTGTGTTAGTTCTGGTGGATTATGCAACTAGGTATCCCGAAGCAGTGCCGTTACGCAATATCTCGGCTAAGAGTGTTGCGCAGGCTTTGTTTCAGATAATCTCCCGCGTCGGAATCCCGAAAGAGATTCTGACGGATCAAGGCACTTCCTTTATGTCACGCACATTACGCGAATTATATGAATTATTGGGGATTCAGTCTATTAAAACCAGCGTATACCATCCGCAAACAGATGGGCTTGTGGAGCGTTTTAATAGGACTTTGAAGTCTATGATTCGGAAGTTCGTACACGATGATAGCCGAAATTGGGATAAGTGGTTAGTTCCTCTCTTGTTTGCAGTGCGAGAGGTTCCCCAGGCCTCCACGGGATTTTCTCCCTTTGAATTGCTGTTCGGTAGGCGACCACGGGGTGTCTTGGATCTAGTTAAGGAAAGCTGGGAGGAGGGTCCAAGTCCCAGTAAAAACGAAATTCAGTACGTCATGGACCTGCGAGCAAAACTCCATACACTGGGTAGATTGTCACGGGAGAATTTGCTCGAGGCTCAGGAACGTCAGCAGAAGCACTACGATAGAGGAACTAAGCTACGTCAATTTTCACCGGGAGATAAAGTCCTGGTATTACTCCCGACGTCCAGCACAAAATTACTCGCCAAGTGGCAAGGACCCTTCGTGGTTACACGACGAGTGGGGGAAGTCGATTATGAGGTACTGCGATCTGATAGAGAGGGGGCGAAACAGATTTATCACCTCAATCTACTAAAAGCATGGAAAGAGGTGGTACCGGTCTCTCTGGTCACGGTGGATCAGGAGAGAGATGAGCTGGGGCCTGAGGTACCAAATTCTACCGATCAAACCTCACCCCTTTCGGATAGCCATCTCCTACCGAATCAGAGAGCGGATCTTGCCTTGTTGCAAACGCGGTTTGCAGATGTGTTTTCCCCTCTACCAGGTCGCACTAACCTCATAACCCACCACATTGAGACAACCCCGGGCGTGACGGCGCGTTCACGGCCCTATAGACTACCGGAACATAAAAATAAATTGGTTCAGGCAGAAATAAAGGCAATGCTGGAATTGGGGGTAATAGAGGAGTCTAACAGTGCCTGGAATAGTCCCATCATGCTAGTGGGTAAGCCGGATGGATCTATTCGGTTCTGTGTAGACTATCGTAAGGTGAACGAAGTGTCACGTTTTGATGCCTATCCAATGCCTCGGGTCGACGAACTCTTGGATCGGCTGGGCACAGCTCGTTTTTTTTCAACACTGGATTTAACCAAGGGCTACTGAGTCCAAGGAAAAAACGGCTTTCTCCGCTCCGGACGGGTTGTACCAATTTCGGACACTTCCGTTTGGGTTATTCGGGGCCCCTTTCACATTTCAACGTCTCATGGACAGGGTGCTGCGTCCGCATGCTGCTTTCGCTGCAGCCTATCTGGATGACATTATCATCCACAGCAACAGCTGGGCTCAGCATGTGCGGCATGTGGGGGCGGTGTTAGAGTCCCTGAGACAGGCGGGGCTCACGGCTAACCCAAAGAAGTGTGCAATTGGCCGAGCGGAGGTACGGTATTTGGGGTACCACTTGGGAAGTGGACAGGTGCGGCCTCTAGTGGACAAAACCGCAGCGATTGCGACCTGCCTCCGACCCAAGACAAAAAAAGAGGTGAGGAGGTTTTTGGGGCTGGCTGGCTACTACAGAAGGTTTATTCCTGCCTTCTCGGAGCTGACCAGTCCCCTAACCGACTTGACTCGGAAAGGTGCCTCAGATCCGGTCCAGTGGACGGAATTGTGCCGGCAGGCGTTTGAGCGGGTGAAGGAAGCTCTTTGTGGGAAACCACTCCTGTTCACCCCTAACTTCTCTCTCCCTTTTAATGTGCAGACAGACGCATCGAACAGAGGGCTGGGGGCCGTTTTGACGCAGCAGGTGGAGGGGGTCGACCGACCAGTGCTGTACATTAGCAGGAAACTATCACAACGCGAAGCTAAGTACAGCACGGTCGAAAAAGAGTGTCTGGCCATTCGGTGGGCGGTCGGGTCCCTCCGTTATTACCTACTGGGTCGCCCATTCACCCTCTGTTCGGACCATGCCCCCCTCCAATGGCTTCACCGCATGAAGGATACTAACGCCCGAATCACTCGTTGGTATCTGACTTTACAGCCTTTTAATTTCAAGGTGATTCATAGGCCGGGAGCGCAGATGGTGGTGGCGGACTTTCTCTCTCGCCCAGTGGGGGAGGAGGAGGGGGGGGGTCGGTCATCGGCCGGATGGCTTCCCGGCCTAAATCGGGCGGTGGGGGTATGTGGTAGGGGGGCGTGGTTTTAGGCGCTGCCGGCAAGAGAGAGAGTGAACACGTGTGGTTTGTGGAGCCGACACAGCTCTCGGGAATCATGCAATTGGTAACGATTGATTGTATTATTGTGTGTATCAATTAACCAATTGCCTTGATTGTTCGACAGTGAGCCTGAGTGCATAAAAGCCGACCGGAACATCTGCGGGGGGAGAGCGGAAGAACGAGAGTTTTTGTGTGTTTATAACAGTAAAGAGAAACCCGAATAAAAACCGTGTTCTCTGTCTCTGCACTAGAGTGGTGGTGCTCACTTCGCCACATAGATATTCTATGTCCTTCTGTATGTATTAGTTCGCATATATACATGTATTCATCAACTAACATTCAAAGATATACATTCAGAAATTATTAATACATTCATTTTTATTTAACATTTAACATTTATTTATCCAGGGGAAACCCATTGAGACCAAGGTCTCATTTACAATGGTGCCCCTGGTTACAACAAATGTCACAAGCAGCAATGATACAGAAGGTATACACAACTATACACAAGGTAGCCTACACAAGGTACACAGTATTGAAATATAAATACTAAAATGCAAGAGTAAACATAGCAACAGTCATACATATATGGTGTAAATATACAAGATACACATAACATGCACATAATATGGTGCAAATACACAAGATACACAGGACATAGTGGTGTACTAAAATACTAAGGATACTAAATACAGGAGAAAACATAGCAGCAATCAGGGAAAGGGATACGAACCCAGGTTAGGGTAAGGGATGACAAGAGAAAACATAGCAGCAATCAGGGAAGAAAAGCAATATTGGAACAATGAGTTTTGAGTGTTGATTTGAAAATGTTTGCTGAGGTTGCATCCCTGATGAAAGCTGGCAGTGCATTCCACAATTTGGGTGCACAAAATGAGAATGCAGTCTCCCCAAATCTTTTCTTGTGAACGTGTAGTATACAGAGAAGGCCAGCATCAGAAGACCTGATGCTGGTCTATGCTGGGAAGTGATGTTCACTAAGCTGGTAATGTGATGGTCTTGCTGGGAGACCAGCTTGGGTATACTGGTAGTGTGATGTAGTAGGAAGGGTCCCCATGCACCCCATGGGTATATTTTTTCTAACTTATTTTTTTGGAAAGTAGGCCTACCTGACACATAAACTTTGGTTACAATTTTCATTTTAATCATTTTCTGGAGGTTTAAATTGCTGGGGTCAAATTGACCTCAAGGAAACCAAATGTAATGTAAATTTGAGGATAGCAGGAGGTTAAATGCACACAAGATTACTTTAGCCTTTCCTGAGCTATACATTATCAAACAGATCTATAAGCAGATTTATGGATGTCTGGCATCTTTATGTCATGACAGCTAAAGCTCCTTTCGGTTTAGTGTCTGTGGCTGTGCAGGGATTTACCAGATAAAAAACTTTATGTTGGGAGAGGTATATGTGCTTCTTTGATCTCTGTCATCTTTTATAATATCCTCTAAATGGTTTATTCTGTATATATGGTTGATCAGTAAACACAATGGGTTTGATAAGCATTTATTTTGTGTTTCTTATTGTTTTGATAAGGAACTCATGGAGATGCAAAGATTCGATTCGAATCCAGGTACTTTGTGGAAAACGGAAGGCCCACAAAACGGGCAGTGATAGCTGCTGCAACAGGATGTGCACTTCACTAGTGGTGGAAGTGAACGGCCTCTCTGTATTGTTATGTGGTCCTGGAAAAAAAGAAGATAATTACTTTCAAAATGTCAAGGTCAGGTGTCCCAACATTCAAATAAGCATATCATCTTCCACTATATTCAGATTTCAATGCATGACACATAATTTGAAAGCTTAGGATCTGCATTTTCATAATCTGTAAAACAACTGAAAAATGACCTATTGACTTAAGGACCAAAACACCAGCTGCGGTCACAAATGTAACAATAAGCGGCCTCTAACTGATTCTGCTGTTTTCACTATGCTATATGAGCATCAAGTCATGTTTCTCATTTTGGACTAAAATAGAGGAATGTTGCTCAAGCTTATAAAACGCAGTTGTGCGCACTATGCACTGGGATTCCACGTGTCAAAGGCTCTCACTCGTCCCGACTGCGGAGTTGTTCCACCTTAGCTCCTCAGTGGTGGAATGAATGTAACGTCCCGTTCCAATCCTGTCCGTTTTCCGTGTTTTGCCATGTCCCTCCATTTCATGTTTGATTCCCTTGTCCGTGTTTTCCCTGTTGCTGCAGACTGGGTGTGTTCCCTCTGTTTGTTTCACTCCTTTTACCCACTCCGGTTTCAACCTATCTCCTTTCCCCGTTGTTGCATGCATTCCGCACCCTTCAGTTGTTCAATTACCCATGCCTTCATTCTCATGCTTTTCCTGATTGTTTCCAATTACACTCCCCTATTTAACCCACCTGCTGTCTGCCCTCCAGTGCTGGTTCATTACCTTTGTTGCGTAACCATGTTGCTACTCTGTAACGTGTTCTGTGTATCTTGATCCTTGAATCCCTGTCCTTTGCTGCTAACTTCAGTTTGGTTCTGTCTCGGGGCTTAAATGCTCACTGCCTGCTGTTGTTGCTAACCAGTCCTGTTTGTTGTTGCTAACCAGTCCTGTTTGTTTATTGCCTGCCTCGTTAACCACCTCTATTGTTCCTGCCAGTCTGTAGCTGTTTACCTCTCCCTGTTTGTGTTGTGGTACCTTCCGTCCTGTCCAGTACCAAGTCCAGTTCCGGTTTGGAACACCTCCATGTTCCCGTGATCCAGTATCCCGTTTAACGATCCAGTCCAGTTCCGGTTTGGAACTCCAGTCTCCGGTACCAAGTCCAGTTCCGGTTTGGAACAACTCCATGTTCCCGTGATCCAGTTCCAGTAATCCGTTCCAGTTTCCTGTCAAGTCCAGCTCCGGCTTGGAGCAGATTCAAGTTCCGGAGAGATCCATAACCTTGTTATTATTGTTGTGTTTCATCTGTGTACGGCTTGGGACTACCCCAAGCCACTTAAATAAACTCCCTTTTCTTGCACCTCTGCCTCGTTGTCGTGCAATTAGGTCCAGCCCCCCTCAGGATCGTGACAATGAACTTCCCATTCCCCTACGTTCTACTCCAACCCTGCCTGCATTCTGTCGAGGCCTGAAGACACCTCTTCAGACTCCACCTTGACTGATATCCTAACCTAGGAATATCAGTTCCCTGTGTTTACTAGTTCCCTGTGTTTTCCTGTGTTTATTATAGTTTAGAATAGAAGTGTAGTATTGCTGATTTACCCACAGCTTACTGTGAACTACAGTCAATGTTCATTACTAGGGATAGCTGCTACATTATGGGAAGAATGTGCTTTGTCTTGTCTGTTCTGTAGTGATCTTGATGTCTCTGTATTGACTTACTGTACGTCGCTTTGGATAAAAGCGTCTGCTAAATGAATGTAATGTAAATGTAATGGATTCATTTTAGCATTACACATTTTCAAGGTGGCTTTGATGATTGAATAAGCAACAAATTCCAACGTATGTGTTTTTTACAACGACGTTGACAATGTGTATTGCGGTGGACATTATAGAGAATGTGAAGTTGACCACCTTGTGGAAATGGTTTGTGTTTAACATAGCTTTAACATTAGTTCAACATTAATAAGTAGTCTTCCTCAAAACTTGGCGGCCAAAATGATGGCAACTTCACATTCACATAGTTGGGGTGGGTTGGGTGTTTACAGGGAATATTAGCTAGCGTGCGTTAGCTAGCTAGTGCACATGCTAACAAGCTAGCTAAAGTTAGCTAATGTTAGCTCAACACTGAAGCAAATGACAGACCGAAAATAGGCCCTAATGTCCAAAATAGCGAAGGTGCCCCTTAAGGTACTTACTTTTTCACTGGAAGCCATATTTGGTTCTTCAACCGAATGAAAGTTTAAACCAGAGCTAGAGAGACTCTCTCATACAAACTAGTGTCTGCTCGTCTGCTTAAGTTCTGGCAACACAAATTCGGTCCATCCGCATGCGCACTAGTGCTTAGCCCCGCCCAGCAAGCTGTAAGCCCCTCAAGCCCTGCCCAGCAAGCTGTAAGCCCCTCAAGCCCCGCCCAGCAAGCTGTAAGCCCCTTCCGCAGTTCTGCAGATACACCTACTCGATCTCCTAGGAAATCTACATTTGCTGCTGGAAATTGTGTTGATGGACCAGTAGAGGGCAATCTTCCCTCTGGTCAAATAAACCCCAGTGTAGTGATGGGGACACAGTGCTGTAGGAGATGTTAAACCGAGGACCTGACTCACAGTGGTCATTAAAGATCCCACGACACTCTTCGCAAAGAATTGGGGGTTCCCTGGTGTCCTGGCTAAATTCCCAACTTGGCTTTCTCAACCTTCCACCTAATCATCGCCTGATATAACTGTTCTCTCTATCTCAACTGATGTGTGGTGAGTGTTGTGGTGCAAAATGGCTGCCGTGGATCACCCAGGTGGGTGCTACACATTGGTGGTGGTTGAGGTGAGTTTCCCCCTCACCATTGTAAGTGTCCTTGAGTTTTTTGAAAGGCGCATGTAAATATAATGTATAATAATCTTAACTCAAACACATCCAATATTAATTCCGACGGCTTTTCTTTTTCAGAAAAAACAAAATTGTGTAAAAAAGAGAAACCCACTTCTCTTTTCTTAGGCAAACCCTCATTGTTGAGAAATGTTGTGAATTTAAAATAAAAGTCAAGTGGTTTTGAAGTCCAATTACCACAGATAAGCCAAAATATGTCTTTATACTCCATATAGTCTAAAACCTTTAAAAATAACTGCCATATCATGCATAGTTGTAAAATGTTTTATAGTTACGACATGCAGTCAGTCTTCACATCAAATTGAGAAACATCAAAAACCAGGTTTAAAATATACCATGCAACAGTTAATATGAGTCCATACTTTTTTTGTTTGTTTTTTGAGTAAAGTACAGCGCACAAAAATACACTACACTGCCTGGCCAAAATAAAAGTCGCCGTTGCACCCATCATGCATAGTGCCCGCTGTACAAGCCTCTGGAGGCAGAGTTATGATCTGGGGTTGCTTCAATTGGTCAAGTCTAGGCTCAGCAACGTTATGCAGCAATAAAATGAAGTCAGCTGAGTACCTGAATGTACTGAACGACCAGGTTATGCCATCAATGGGCATATTCCAGGACGACAATGCCAAGATTCATTGGGCTCAAATTGTGAAAGAGTGGTTCAGGGAGCACGAGGAATCATTTTCACACATGAATTGGCCACCAGCGTCCTGACCGTAACCCCATTGAAAGTCTTTGGGATGTGCTGGAGAAGACTTTATGGAGTGGTGTGACTCTCCCGTCGTCAATACAAGATCTCGGCCAAAAATGAATGCAACTCTGGACGGAAATAAATGTTGTGACGTTGCATAAGGTTGTCAAAACAATGCCATGTCGAATGCGCGCTGTAATCAAAGCTAAAGGCGGTCCAACGAAGTATTAGAGTGTGCGACTTTTTTTTTGGCCAGGCAGTATAGAATGATTCTGTAAAGAGGATGACAAATCAGGATGGATGAAATTACCAATTTATTCTCAGTGAGAGTTCTTCTCTCCATGATAAAAAAATCTCATATCATAAAAATGCCCTTATAGGACATAGAGAAAAGTGACCCTCCACATTCAGTGGTTGTTTTTAAGGATATCAGCTTTTATGGAAACCCAACATGCTCATAGTTTATAATGAGCCACTATATCTGGTCTCAGTTTCCATCTCCAGTGTTCTGATAGTCATGGTCCTCTTCTTGTGTAGTCACAGTGCCTTTCTGATGTTTGTTTTTTACCTAACATATGGAGCACAAACACACACACACACACACACACACACACACACACACACACACACACACACACACACACACACACACACACACACACACACACACACAGGTTTTCATGGTTATTTAAACCTTCATCTCTTGACAATCAGAGCTCCACCTTGACAGTTCAAATTGTTCTGTCAGTAGAGGAAGAGGGCAGTGCCTATATCCATATCATGAAGAAAATAGGAAGAGTCAACTTCTGTTTCGATTACTAAAATAATTCTCTATAAGAAGTAACAATATATGTCAAAACCATGTCCAATTTTGGTTATACACTTCTAAGAATCTTAAGCATAGCTAATTTAATTTGGTGAATTATGGCTTTGCCAACTTACATTTTGTGAAAAGAAAAAAAAAATAGCCCCTAAATTCTACTGTGCATCGAAGTTAAGGACAAATGTGGATTGAATCCAGTCCAAAGTGATTCCACAGAGCATTTCAGCCCTTCACCTGAGTGTGGGAGGTTTTCACCTCCGTTTGGAAAAGAGTGATTAAACACAAATACAGCTCTGTAGTATCCTGTCTTTACTACAGTCATACAGTAAATCTCATTTTCAGAAACATGAATAATCAGCGTAGTGGCGCCCCCTGCTGTATATTACCCTGTGATGCATCCCACTTATTCACCTGCAGGACGTCATAATCAGGGCTGATGTTGTGCAGCTGCAGACTGGTGTATGTGTCACCGTCCCTCCCTCCCTTTAAAGGAAAAGTCACACAGATGGTGCAAATGTAAAATACAGGTGAAATCAGGCTGAGCTGCAGTCAGAGTGTTTCAGAAGAGGAAGAGGAGGAAAGGATGCTGAGACTCACCTTCAGTCTTCTAAACTATTACCTCTGTTTATACAGTATATCTCTGCAGACCTCAGTCATTTACTGTATGGGATAGTTTTAATTTTAGTAATATGTTTGTGACAGCATAATCACCTCTTGGGTCACATAGTACAAAATAAAGGCAAAGGTTTATTAACTATTTTTGATTAATTCATATAAAAAAAGTCATATGATTACGGTACATTTTGATCATCAGTAAGGAAAAAAAGTTCAAGTTAAAGAGATGTCCTTGTAATGTTCCGCTCCCTTCCCGTCCGTTTTCCGTGTTTTCCTGTTTTCCCTCCGTGTCATGTTGGATCCCTTTGTCCGTGTTTTCCCCGCTGCTGCGGACTAGGCGTGTCCTTCCCTGTCTTGTTCGTCTGGTTGTGTTGTCTTACTTCCGCCGTTCACTCCCTCCCCCTCGTTGCATGCAATTCCTCACCTGGTGTTTCGCAATCACTCCCGGTTTATTTTCACACCTGTGCCTTATTTAGTCCTGTCATTAACCTCACTATATAGTCTTTCGGCTGGCTGCCAGTCGGCGCCAGTTCGTTAACTATCGTCACTTGGTGTTAGTGCTCGTCTTGTTATCTGGTCTTCTAGTGTGAACGATTCGCTTGGTTGTGGGATGTTATTCCCGTACAGCATTAGTTCTACGCGAAACTACGGATTGGTAGTTTACCTCCCGCACAATTTCCTGTCGTTTGATGTAGCTAACCTGTTTCCCTTCTCCTCCATCTAACCCAGCACCCATTCTCCCGTGGCAGTGTTCGTATCCCCCCGTTTTCGTTGTGTGTGTTGCGGTACCTCCACCTCCAGCTCGTGTAGGCTCCGGGTTGGCTTGTTACCTGGCTACCCTCCAGTTGTTCCTGTCCGACCGAAGAAGCCAACTAGTTCTTCGGCGCCGGCTCCTGGAGCTCTGGAGACCAGTCAGCTCCTTCCGGACCTACCGCAGCTACGCCACACCACCCTGTCCTGCTGTGCTACATCAGTCACCTGTCTACCAAGCCCTGCACCTCCGTGAGAACCTCCCGGTCTTTCCCGTGCCTTCCCTTGCACTAACCCCCCTCTGTTTTGTTGTTCTGTACCGGTGCAGTCAGTCCGGTCCAGTTCCTGCCCTGCCGTAGTGAGTCGCTCCCCTGCCAGTCCAGTCCAGTCCAGGCGTGAGTCGTACGAACTACCTGTCCAAAGTCCAGTTCCGGTTTGGAACATTCCGTTCCTGACACGGATCCCTGTGTGGACCTCCCGGTCCAGTTCCAGTCCAGTCCAGTTCCGGTTTGGAACATTCCGTTCCAGAACCTGATTCCCGTGTGGACCACCCGGCCCAGTTCCTGTCCAGTCCAGTTCCGGGTTGGAACGAACAGTTCCAGATCCTCCAGTCCAGCTCCGGCTTGGAGCAGCCCGCCCCGGGCTTCCAGGCGAAAAACCTGTGTAATACTTGTGTTGCCTTTCCTGTACAGTGTTGGGACTACCCCAACACTTAATTTATTAAAAATACCCTTTTGTGAAATCTGTCTCCTGGTCGTTGCACTTGGGTTCGTCCCGTAACAGATACGTAACAGTCCTCACCTTTTATTTTTGTGGATACAGAATCCAACAGTCAGCACATACAGGCAAATCAGTGCTGCTATAATAACATATAACAGTGCAGGGCTTTGGAACCCTGAAAAAACTGTCATAATGGTTGGACCTCATTCATGCTGAAAAATTTATTTTATTATTGAAAGACATCAGGCTCATACTCGTTTACAACTCGTTTATAGGCAACTGAGGAAGAGTATTTTATAAAAAGGTTAAATACTGGTTCCCCATATTTTTAAGCTGGTCATGACAGAGTGCCCCTCCAATTCCACTTACTCAGTTTAAGCTCTTACAGGTTCTGATTACACAGTTTCATATGACACCAGAAAAATAAAGTTGATAGACCATGTCCTGTAAAGTAGAAAAATGTCTTAAACGGAATTGGAAATGTACAGCCTTGCAAACCACAGCAAAATAAACAGTACCTCTCCACAAGATTAGTTAGGGTGGCGTTAAAAGTTGGTAACACTTTAATGAGCTTTCTCGTATAGTAATGACATGTCATGTCAAGCTTATAACAGTGCTATGTAGGCTTTACATAATACTGTGAAAGTAAAGTTTTGCAAACAGCCATATATAAATGTACCTGGGCAATCCCATTGAGTTGAATGGAAGCATTTGCCTTTGTATTCCCCCAGAGAGGGGCGTGAACCGTCAAGCACCCGGATATGCCGCGGTGGTCTATGGGTGTGTGTTGTCCACAAGCATATGTTAGCTAGTTTTGCCAGAGAAATTTGAACATGAGTGAATTGGTCAGGAATCTACTACAAGCTACTTCGAACCGAGTCAAAATGCCTTATTATACATCCATTGCAGTACAGCAAACTAAATTACACCTGCATAGTCTAATACCACTAGGACCAAATGATTTACCACAAGTAACACTACCGGAAAGAAATTACACTGAACCTGCACTGGACATACAGTGCCCTCCACTATTATTGGCACCCCTGGTAAAGATGAGTTAAAAGGGTTATAAAAAATTAATTACACACCGAATTAATGTCACACTGAAAAAATAAGAAAAATCCAACCTTTTATGGAAGTAAATTTATTATAAGAAAATAAAATCCCTCATCAATAAATAATTATTTTTAACAAAACCATGTGTGCCACAATTATTGGCACCCCTGTATTTATATATAGAATAAAGTAATAATTTTTAATATTTGGTCGCATATCCTTTGCATGCCATGACTTCCTGATGTCTGTGACCCAACAACATCAAAAGACTCTTGATATTTTATTTTCTGGTACTCTTACAAGCAATACTATAATGCCTCTGAATTTAATGGATCTCTATGGGAATTGGGAGGTGGGACTAAATTTAGCTGTAAATTAGACTGGAACAGTATGGAAACACATGGTTGACTAAATGGCTCTAAGTCATCAAGGGTCTGACGTATCAAATGAGCCTTAAAGGGATAGTTTGGAATTTTGGACATAATGTCTCAATTACGACTTACCCATGATGTAGTTGATTGATGGAAACCATTTCAACCATTGTATTGCTTTCCCTTCTTTTGGACATACACACTTTGCTAATGCTAGCGCAACTCTATGGTAACCGGTAGCATCCACTACCAAACACACTTAAACACTCCACAGTGCACCCAAAGCAAATAAAATACGACGACAGTCTATCAGGGTTATTTTGAGTGTTTATACCGTCATTTTTGAAGTCAAACAATCATTGAATCCTTTACTTTGTGCTGAACTATCGTCTCTTGGTGGTGAGGTGTTACAGCCCTCTTCCTGGCCAGACCTTATTTGGACAAAGAAAGGGAATTGTGGAATGTGGAACGCCTGCCCTGTCATGGTTATTTGCAGCCTTTGCGTTTCTTAATTTTGGTTTCCTTTTTGGCGTCATCAGGATGCTCTATCGGATTTTTTCCGCCTCCGTTCCATTATTCATATCTTGCCCGACAATTTTGCCCTTCACCTGTTTTGTGTTTCCTGTCAGCTATAAATACCTCAGGACTTCTGCATTTCCGCACTTCGATATTGTCTTTGCTATGTTGACAACGAAGTTGGTAAGCTATAGGAATTTTGGTCGCTGCATTTCTGGTTTGTACGAATAGGAAACTCAGAAAGTCCGGTTATAAGATTTAGCATTAGATTAGTTTGCTCTTTCCTTTCCAATCTTTCTTTATCCTTTATTCATTTCACCTGTTGCCAGTTGTGTTCAGCTCTTTTGTCACAAGAGCTTTGGCTAACTGGTCTTTTCTATTATTTTCCTTCACTCGTTTTATCGAGTTTTGTTTTGTTTCTTGTCTTGTTATGCCTAATTATTTCGTGCATGAGGTTCGTTTGTTAGTTATTCTCGCTGTTTATCGAGATTGCCCCAGTTTTTGGAGGTTGCTTTGTTTTGCCTTATGCTAGGGAGGTTTTGCTCCCGATCCTGTGTTATCTCAGTCCTGGTGTGGCTACATCCGCGTTTGTGGCATATCTCTCTAGATACGCTTTTAGAAATCCTTATTGGTCGTGTTTGGTTCGGAGAACCTTACACTTCCCTTTACATGCCCGGGATTGCATTTAAGGGAAGTCCAAAGGGACATTCGAGGAGAATCTGCTTAACAGGTCTCCTGGTGCTGTAGTGGCACCATAGTTATTGCAGTGTAGGATAATCTGCTTAACAGGTATCCTGGTGCCGTAGGGGTACCATAGTCATTCCACTATGGGATAATCTGCTTAAAAGGTCTCCTGGTGCTGTAGTGGCACCATAGTCACGCCATATGGAATCATTTGGTTATATACTTTGTTGGTGAACCTATTCATGTTTCTTTGCCTTAGCAGCATGTTATCCTGTGTTTAGCTATAGGTATTGAATGTGTTCATATTTGCTCTCACAGTCTTAACCAGTGGTTATTGTCATTAATAAATTGTTCTATTTATAGACTTGATTTGCACGGTCTCCGTGAATTGTGTCTCTATTACCGGGTTTCACACTGACTAATCTTGTTTGTGGTAATGTGACGGCTCTGCTAGGCCTTAACCAGCACTAGGCGGATTCTATGTTCAATACCTCTGAGCACCTGTGATGGTGACACGTTCCAAACCCTCTGAGTTTCTCTTTTACCTAGTAGATTCTATAGTCCGAACCTCTGAGCACCTGTGATGGTGAAATGTTCGAAACCCACTGAGTTTCTATGAGGCTAAGGTCTCTGAGCTTGTTAGTCCACTTCAGTCTGTCAGTCTGCACCCCATATTCGGGGATATCAGCGTCCCCGGTATAGATGGTTTCAAAAGAACAGAATTCCACTTGCAATCAAGCGTCAATTCTGATTGGAGTCAGATAAATGAACGGTGATATTACTTTTCCCACAGCAACAGTGGAAAACATCACGCTTAAACCTTCGCTCCGAGCTATTGCCTCATTGGTCTAGCTGCATGAGATTTACACACCCAAGCGTGTATTTATCTTGTGCCCTAACATCAGCTGAGAGAAATTACGATTTTGGGGACCGGGAGCTTTTAGCGGTCAAATTGGCTGGAAGGAGCTGAGCAGCCTTTCACGGTCTGGACAGACTATAGAAACTTGGAGTACATCCAACAGGCCAAAACACCCAATTCTCGGCAAGCCCGATGGGCTTTATTCTTCGCCCGGTTTCGGTTTATTCTCACCTACCAACCCGGGTTGAGGAATATTAAACCAGATGCGTTGTCAAGCATTTTCGACCGTACCAATAAGGAACTACGCCCTGAGCCCATCGTGCCGGCTTCGCAGATTGTGGCCCCAGTCATGTGGGAAATTGAGTTGGTCGTGCAGGAGGCGTTGCGCTCCGACCCGGGTCCAGGTGGTGGTCCGCCCCACTGTCTGTTTGTTCCGTCCCGGTTAAGATCTCGCATTCTCCAGAGGGGTCACGCTTCGCAACTGCATCCACCGGATGAAGGAATTAATTTCTCGTCACTTTTGGTGACTCAAGTTAGAGAGCAATGTGCGGGAATTTGTCGCCGCATGTACGGTGTGTGCTCGCAGCAAGGGTTTGCGGCTCCCACCCTCGGGTCTCCTATGCCCTCTACCTGTGCCCAGTTGTCCCTGGAGTCACATCGCTCTTGACTTCATAACCGGCTTGCCGGTGCCCAGGGTTACACTGTTAACCTGATTGTGGTGGATAGGTTTTCAAGAGTGGCTCACTTCATCGCCCTATCCAAACTGCCATCAGCACCAGAGCCAGCTCAGCTGGACCACATTTTTAGGGTTCACGGTCTTTCCCTAGATGTGGTGTCCGATCGCGGCCCTCAATTCGCCGCTAGGTTTTGGTGCTCTTTCTGTACTCTTTTAGGAGCGTCGGTCAGCCTGTCTTCCGGCTTCCATCCGGAGACTAATGGGCAGATGGAACGCACCAGCCAGACCCTGGAGAGTACCCTGCGGTGCCTAGCTGCTTCCAATCCCATGTCCTGGAGCCGTCATCTCGCCTGGGTGGAGAACGCTCATAAAACCTTGCGTAACGCCTCCACAGGGCTCTGCCCTTTTGAGGCTCACCTGGGGTATCAGCCTCCCTTGTTTCCTGAGCTGGAGAGAGAAGTGGTGGTACGATCTGCCGGCTCATTTGTTCGTAGGTGTCGAGCAGTCTGGAGGCGGGTGCGAGCTTTTCTTCTCCGCGCTTGGGCTAAACTAAAGGTGGTGGCCGAGAGGAGTCGTCGTCCGGCTCCCTCTTACCAGGTGGGGCAACGAGTGTGGCTTTCCACACGGGACCTACCTCTGCGAGTGGAGACCCACAAACTCGCCCCTCGGTTCGTGGGGCCCTTTAAGATCATTCGGAAGATCAACCCCGGTCACTGTGCACCTTCAGTTGCCACGCGCCATGCGCATCCATCCCACAATGGAGGGGGGTCCGGTGTATACCATTCGGCGCATTTTGGCTGAGAGGCGTATGGGCAGAGGATACCAGTTTTTAATAGACTGGGAGGGCTATGGTCCTGAGGAGCGCTGCTGGGTTCCCTCCAGGAACATCTTGGACCCTACACTTATCAGGGACTTCCGCAGAAACAAGGCTGAGGAATCGCCTGGGGTCGTCCCTTAGATGGGGGGGGCTGTCATGGTTTCTGGCAGCCTCCGGTTATTTCTACGGTCGTTCTTTCTTTTAGCGACGTCAGGTCACTCTATTGCATTTTCCATATTCCGTTCTGGTACTTTGCTATCACTCGGCGGTGATTCCTCACACCTGTTTTGAGTTTCCTGTCGGCTATATAAGCTTAGGGTTTCCACTTTCTTGTGCTTCAATATTGTCTTTGCTATGTTGACAACGAAGTCGGTAAGTTATAGGATTTCGGTCACTGCATTTCTAGTTCATATGAATAAGAAACGCAGCAGGTCTGGTTTAGAGATATGAGAAATAATTATTTTAGTATTTTTCTTTCCTTTCTCTCTTTATCCTTTAAACTCCTCTATCAGTTACCTTTTTGTTCAGCTTTTTCACACCTAGAGCTTAAGGTAACAGGTTATATTTCTAGCTTTGTTTCTCTAGCCCTTTTACACAGACTTTCTTTTGTGTTTCTCTGACCTCCTGTTATACCCTCTTTGTGTGAGAGCGTGAGGCTTTTTTGTTGTTTGATTACTTGCTGTTATCAAGTTCGCCCTCTTTTGGGTTTGTTTTTGATTTGGCTTTTGCCGGGAGGTTTCTATTCCCATTTTTCGTTTGTTCCCTTCCTGCCGCGGAGCTATCCGCTTTTGTGGTGTATATTTTACTATATACACTTTTAGAATTCCTTGGCTGTCGCGCCTGGTTCTCCGAACCTTACACTCACCCTTACAATTAGAGCTTGTTTAATTATACAATATATTTGAAAATATTCTACGTAATAATTGTACAATATTTTAAAACTGACATTGTACAATGTTATTGTAGTGTTATTTTCTATTTCCTCATTTGCTCAGTCCCAAAATCTGTATAAATGTAATTAATTTGAAGTACTAGTCATGAACCTTCCTCTGCTGCCTCTTTTCTCAGCTTATTGCTCCTGTGATAGTCTATAGGCCTCCTGGCCCATACTCCTCACTTCATTCATGAATTTACAGAATTTCTTACTCATAAGTGGTGATATGAGATGATTTTTACAATGAAAATGAAGGTGGTCCTTTTGCATTCATATCTATTTTAGAATCAATTGACTTCAGTCAAAATGTTGTTGGCCCCACTTATTATTGCACTCATACTTTAGACATGGTCTTATATTTTGGAATGGGTATTGGTAATGTTTAGGGAAAGATATATTTGCCTCTACACCAACAATGTGCATGAGAGGGTTTCAATCTGGGTTTAGGAAGCACCAGCACTGAGACAGCTCTTGCCTTAGTAATGAATAATTTGTGTTTCTCCCTGGATTGTGGCTGCATTTCCATTGTTGTCCTACTTGACATTAGTGCTGCCTTTGATACTATAGACCACCATATTCTCTTCCGCAGGATAGAACGTTCAGTTGGTCTCACTGGGCAAGATCTTATGTGGTTTAAATCTTATCTCTCTGATAGATCTCAGTTTGTTAGGGTAAACAATAAAGTCCTTTGAGTTTTCTAGGGTAGACTTTGGAGTACCACAAGGATCAGTTTTGGGTCCTTTGCTGTTTTCTCAGTGTATGCTTCGTTTGGGGACATTATAAGCAGACATGGTGCTAACTACCACTGCTATGCAGATAACACACAACTTCATATATCAGTTAAACCAGGTGAAGTTAACCAGCCAAACAAGAAGTATGTCTTAACGACGTAAATGTAAGTTCCCGTTCCCGTGGACCTCCCGGTCCAGTTCCAGTCCAGTTCCGGTTCGGAACCCAAGTCCAGTTCCGGTTTGGAACTTGAGTGGTCTACCTGTCCAGCTCCGGCTTGGAACACGTAGCTGTGGCTAAAGACTTCCTCATTCCTTGTGTTATTGTGTTTTGCCTATGTACAGCTTGGGACTGCCCCAAGCTTTCTAAATAAATACCCATTCCTGTTTCCCTGTCTCTTGGTCGTGCGTTTGGGTTCAGTCAGTGAGTTGGATCGTGACAGAACGAACTGGCTAACAAAATGGACCCAGCCGACCTTGTGCAGATTCGCCATGCCTTCACCTGTCAAACTGCTATCAGCGACCAGCAGGGCCGCCGTCTGGATGACGTTCTGGAGGTTCTGAGGGGCCTAACGGAGCAGGTCGCGCAGCTATCCCTTCATCCGCCTCTGCCTCGGATCTCCCCGGGTCCGGCCTCTCCTGCACCCGAACGATCTCCCGATGTTCCGGCTCCCCTCCCCAGTCGGGAGCCCCGAGTTCAACATCCGGAACTATTCCGTGGAGGGCTGGGGAGGTGTCGCAAATTCCTGATGAAGTGCGACATTGTCTTCAGGATGCAGCCTACCTCCTTCGCCTCCGACCCTTGCAAGATCGCCTTCTTAATGAGCAGCCTGGGTGGCAGTGCCCTGGAGTGGGCCACTTCTATTTGGGATAGCCAGACTCCTCTATGCAATGACTTCGCCCTCTTCACCACAGAGATGCGGCGAGTTTTTGACCACCCGGTCTGCGGTCGTGACGCTACCCAGCGCCTGCTACAGATTCGACAGGGCAGTCGCAGTGTAGCGGAGATGGCCATTCAATTCTGCACCCTCGCTGCCGAGTCGGGCTGGAACGACACCTCCCTTCAGGGGGCCTTTCGCCAGGCTCTCAGTGAGGAGCTGAAGGACCAGCTTGCCACTCGGGAGGAGTCCTCCTCACTCAACAGCCTCATCAGTCTGGCTATAGCCGTCGACAATCGCCTCAGAACCCGGGCCCGTGAACGAGGGAAGAATCCCTCCCGTCTTCTCCCTTCCGCCCCTTCCCGGGTTCAACATCCCTCACCCGTCCAGGGCCCGAGAGTCTCCGTTTTGCCCTCCGAGGAGGAGCCCATGCAACTGGGCAGGGTCTCCGTGGACGCTGAGGAGCGCCAACGCCGGTTCCGCACCAGGTCATGCTTCTACTGTGGCAAGGCAGGCCACCAAATCTCTTCTTGTCCCATTCGCCCAAAAGAGATGGCTCGCCAATAAAACTGGGCGTATTGACGAGCCCTATTATCCCTAGTCATGCTGCCCAGAACCGTCTTGAATTCAAGGCCACCCTTCTCTGGAAGGATATCACTGCTTCGGCCTCTGCCCTCATTGACTCTGGTGCGGACGCCAACTTTATCGACAGCTCCTTTGTCAAGAAGTTCGGGATCCCCACGGAGGCCTTACCAACCCCTATCACTGCTCTCGCCTTGGACGGTAGGAGTCTGGGGGTAGTTACCCACTCCACCGTTCCCCTTCAACTTATCTTGTCCGGCAATCATCGGGAGACCATTCAGCTCCTGCTCATCCAGTCTAAACATGGTCCTGGGACAGACCTGGCTGCGCTTGCACAACCCGCATATCGACTGGCGAGCCGGTCGCATCCTGGCTTGGAGTGGCCATTGCCTTGTCCAACTGCCTTCGCTCAGCTCTTCCTCCTCCGGGGCCTAAGAGAATTAGACCCCTCCAGCCTGCACCCGACCTTACCCATGTTCCTAACCTGTATCATGACCTGTCGCAAGTTTTCTCCAAGTCACGTGCCCTATCTTTGCCTCCTCACAGGCCCTACGACTGTAGTATTGACCTGCTGGCGGGAGCCAAGCTACCATCTGGCCGCCTATACAGTCTGTTGGGTCCGGAGAAGTTGGCCATGGAGTCCTACATCCACGAGTCACTTGCGTCAGGCATCATCCGTCCTTCGTCTTCCCCGGTTGGTGCAGGCTTCTTCTTCGTCGGGAAGAAGGACGGCTCTCTGCGGCCCTGCATTGACTATCGGGGCCTCAACGAAATAACCATCCACAATAAATATCCTCTTCCCCTCATTAACACCGCCTTTGAACCCCTCTCCCAGGCAGTCATCTTCACCAAACTCGACCTCCGCAACGCGTACCATCTAGTGCGGATACGCGAGGGGGACGAGTGGAAGACTGCTTTTAACACCCCGTTGGGCCACTACGAGTATCTGGTGGTCCCATTCGGCCTTACTAACACCCCAGCAGTCTTCCAGGGGATGGTGAACGATGTACTCCGGGACCTGTCTGGCAAATGTGTGTTCGTTTACATTGACGACATCCTTATCTTCTCTAAATCCCCCCAGGAACACGTTCTCCACGTCCGTGAGGTTCTCCAGCGCCTTTTGGAGAACCAACTCTTTGTGAAGGCCGAGAAGTGTTCATTCCACGTCTCAAGCGTCCCGTTCCTCGGCTTCATCATTGAGGAGGGCAGTATCCGGGCGGACCCTGCTAAGGTCAAGGCGGTGACAGAATGGCCCCAACCCTCGTCACGTAAGCACCTCCAACAGTTCCTCGGTTTTGCTAACTTCTATCGCCGCTTTATCCATAACTACAGTGTCGTTGCTGCCCCCCTGACTAAACTCACCTCCACGTCCGTTCCCTTCTGCTGGAATCCCGAGGCTCAGCGGGCCTTCGAACATCTTAAGGCTCGGTTCTCCACTGCCCCCATTCTCTGTCACCCCGACACCTCCCGTCAGTTTACAGTTGAGGTGGATGCCTCCGACACCGGTGTGGGGGCCATTCTGTCCCAGCGTACCACCTTGGACAGCAAGCTCCATCCCTGCGCCTTCTTCTCCCGGAGACTGTCCGCCGCCGAACGCAATTATGATGTCGGGGATCGGGAACTTCTCGCCATTAAATTGGCACTTGAGGAGTGGCGTCATTGGCTGGAGGGGGCAGGTACCCCTTTTATTGTTTTCACTGATCACCACAATTTGATTTACATCAGGTCAGCCAAAAGGCTTAATGCCCGTCAGGCTAGGTGGTCTTTGTTTTTTGCCCGTTTTAATTTTTCTGTCACTTTCCGCCCCGGCTCTCGTAATACCAAGGCTGATGCCTTGTTCCGAGTTTTTCCCCCTCCCTCCAGTCCTGCTGACCCTGAGTCCATCCTCCCTGCTTCCTGTATTGTGGCTGCGGTGTCTTGGGAGATCGAGGGCATCGTGAAGGCCGCCCAGGCTTCCCAACCTGATCCCCGCAATAACCCTAACTCCTCTCTTTTTGTCCCCGACTCCGCCCGTTCCCAGGTCCTGGAATGGGTTCACGCTTCCCGTCTGGCTTGTCACCCAGGTGTTGCCAGAACCATTGCCCTGGTCAAGAGGAGTTTTTGGTGGCCCACCCTCAATGGGGATACCCGTGCCTTTGTCCTGGCCTGCCCTGTTTGCGCCAGGAGCAAGGCTTCCCACCAGCCTCCCTCCGGTCTTCTCCGCCCCCTCCCCGTCCCGGGCCGCCCTTGGAGCCACATTGGTGTGGACTTCGTCACCGGTCTGCCTTTGTCAGAGGGTAACACCACTATCCTGACAATTGTGGACCGGTTCTCCAAGGCGGTTCATTTCATCCCCCTTCCCAAACTCCCCTCCGCCCTCGAGACAGCGGAGCTCCTGGTGCTACACGTCGTCAGGCTGCACGGGATCCCCTCCGACATCGTTTCGGACCGTGGGCCACAATTCTCCTCCCAGGTGTGGAGGGCGTTCTGTGTGACCCTGGGTGCTTCTGTTAGTCTGTCTTCTGGTTTCCATCCCCAGACTAACGGCCAGGCGGAGAGGGCTAACCAGGACCTGGGATCCGCCCTGCGGTGCGTTACGGCTCGCAACCCCGCTTCCTGGAGCCGCCTCCTCCCTTGGGTGGAGTACGCGCATAATTCCCTTAAGTGCACGTCCACAGGGATGTCCCCCTTCGAGTGTTCGTTAGGATACCAACCCCCCCTCTTAACGGCCCAGGAGGCCGAGGTTGCAGTTCCCTCCGTCAAGTCCCACATCCTTAGATGTAAACGGATGTGGAAACTTACGCGCACCGCACTCCTTCGCTCTAATTCCCGCACCCAGCGCCTGGCGGACCTTCACAGGACCGCAGCCCCACAGTATAAGGTCGGTCAGCAGGTCTGGTTGTCTACAGCCAATATCCCCCTCCCCACCTCCTCTAAAAAACTTCAACCCCGGTTTATTGGCCCTTTCCCCATTGTTTGCCTAGTTAACCCCGTTTCTGTCAAACTCTCCCTCCCTGTTTCCCTCAAGATCCATCCTGTTTTTCATGTCAGCCAAGTTAAACCTGTCACCTCCAGCCTCCTCAGTGCCCCGGCGGTTACCCCACCACCGCCCCGGATCATCGACCATGCCCCGGCCTACACGGTGAGTCGGATTCTCGACATCTGCCGCAAGGGTCGGGGCTACCAATACTTGGTCGACTGGGAGGGTTATGGCCCAGAGGAGCGGTCCTGGCTCCACAAGAGTCTTATTCTGGACCACTCTCTCATCTCGGACTTCCACCAACAGTTCCCGGACAAGGTTACACCTCCAGATACGCCAGGTGGCGTTCGTTGAGGGGGGGTACTGTAACGTTCCGCTCCCTTCCTGTCTGTTTTCCATGTTTTACCCTTTCCCTCCGTGTCATGTTGGATTCCCTTCGTCCGTGTTTTCCCCTTTGCTACAGGCTGGGCGTGCCCCCTTCCGTTTGTTTCACTCTGTTCTCCCACTTTGGTTTCACCTATCTCCTTTCCCGCTTGTGGCATGCATTCCTCACCTGTTAATTATTCAATCACCCGTGGTTACATTCCTCACGATTTCCTTATTGGTTTCAATTTCACTCCCCTACTTAAACCCCCGACTGGCTGCTATTCAGCACCAGTTCGTTAACGTAGTTCGTTTGGTCTTGGTCTCTTGTCTTTAGTCCTGTCCTTGTATATCAAGTTTGATCTTTGTATTCCGGTATCTACTCTGTGAAATTAACCCACTGTTTGTAGATTTTTCCAGTCCCCGCTGCTGCTGTCCTGTCTGCCTTTGTTTTGTTCGTTTGTGCTATTACCCTCCTCAGCTCCGTCCAGCCTGCAGCTGTTCCACTCTCTGTGTTGTTGCAGTACCTCAGCTCTCTACCAACGTTGCACCCGCAGCTGGGTGAACTGTCTCTGCACCCTCCAGTGGTTCCTGTCCGGCCGTGGCGCCCACCTTGCTGCGGTTACGGTCCCAGGCTCCGCTGTGGTCCAGCTACCCAGACCGGGCTAACCAGAGCTCCACTACACAGCCTTACCCTGCTCGTGTCCTGCCTAATACCTACCTCTGCCTTACAGTACCGGTGCCAGTTCGGTTCGTGCCTCTCCCTCAACCCAGTTCCTGTTGGACCTCCCGGTCCAGTTCCAGTCCGGTTCCGGTTCGGAACCCAAAGTCCAGTTCCGGCTTGGAACAGCTTGCTGTTTCCGCTTACCAGTTCCTGTTGGACCTCCCGGTCCAGTTCCAGTCCGGTTCCGGTTCGGAACACAAAGTCCAGTTCCGGCTTGGAACCGCTTGCTGTTTCCGCTGTACCAGTTCCTGTTGGACCTCCCGGTCCAGTTCCAGTCCGGTTCCGGTTCGGAACCCAAAGTCCAGTTCCGGCTTGGAACCGCTTGCTGTTTCCGCTGTACCAGTTCCTGTTGGACCTCCCGGTCCAGTTCCAGTCCGGTTCCGGTTCGGAACCCAAAGTCCAGTTCCGGCTTGGAACCGCTTGCTGTTTCCGCTGTACCAGTTCCTGTTGGACCTCCCGGTCCAGTTCCAGTCCGGTTCCGGTTCGGAACCCAAAGTCCAGTTCCGGCTTGGAACAGCTTGCTGTTTCCGCTGTACCAGTTCCTGTTGGACCTCCCGGTCCAGTTCCAGTCTGGTTCCGGTTCGGAACCCAAAGTCCAGTTCCGGCTTGGAACAGCTTGCTGTTTCCGCTGTTCCAGTTCCCGTGGACCTCCCGGTCCAGTTCCAGTCCAGTTCCGGTTCGGAACCCAAGTCCAGTTCCGGTTTGGAACTTGAGTGGTCTACCTGTCCAGCTCCGGCTTGGAGCACGTAGCTGTGGCTAAAGACTTCCTCATTCCTTGTGTTATTGTGTTTTGCCTATGTACAGCTTGGGACTGCCCCAAGCTTTCTAAATAAATACCCATTCCTGTTTCCCTGTCTCTTGGTCGTGCGTTTGGGTTCAGTCAGTGAGTTGGATCGTGACAGTAAAGGCCTGGATAACCCATAATTTCCTCTAATTGAATTTAGACAAGATTGCGATATTAATACTCGGTCCCAAATTTCTTAGTGATCAATTGTGACAGTTTTCTTAAAATGTAGATGGCTTGCCTGTCTCCGCCAATGGAGTTTTAAAAAACTTTGGCATTACTATTTATTCAGATCTTTCCATTCATTAATAAGAGTGACCTTCTTCCAATATAGCTACTTTTGTATATTTATTAAAAAGTGTGCTGTTTTGAGTATGTTATCTCAATATGATAATGTGTATTTAAAAAGTGTATTGTCTGCTAAATTAAAGTATGTACTTTATTCCAAGATACTTTCTTAAAATTATCCACCTTGGATGCGCTTTTTTGTCCTACTACAATCTGGTGTTATTTTTAACTGCCATTTTTATTTACGCAACATCACCACAGCACACCCTGGTGGCCATAATATAAAATGCATTGCAGCCCAGAGAGTAGACGGGGTCTTCTGATGGACTTCTGCTGGGAGGACTCTGAGAAGCAAGCGTGAGAATGTGAGTGTGTGTGTGTGTGTGTGTGTGTGTGTGTGTGTGTGTGTGAGAGAGAGAGAGAGAGAGAGAGAGAGAGAGAGAGAGAGAGAGAGAGAGAGAGAGAGAGAGAGAGAGAGAGAGAGAGAGCAAATTGCAAACTCCCTTTGTAAAGACGTACTTCAGATATATGTGCAGAATTGACCTGAATTCAAAATAATATCACTTACTTTGATTACTATTATTATTTATTCTTGTTGGCCTTGTTTACTGCTGCAGAACAATGCCTTCATCCTGATAGGCTTTTATCCACTACTACTCCCAAATGTTTTTTCTAATTGAACATATTCTCCTTTTGTTCCTGCATAAAATACTTCTACCTTAAGACCTGCCTTTTCTAGTACTTCCCACACCCTTATCTCAGTATCTACTAAGCCCTTCTGAGACCTCTATGCTTTCAGGCATATATTAATGCAGGAGTGTTTTTTTCCTCTCTGATGAAAGTCTCTACAAAGTAACTGTTCAGGCGTGTGGGTGTGTGTGTGTGTGTGTGTGTGTGTGTGTGTGTGTGTGTGTGTGTGTGTGTGTGTGTGTGTGTGTGTGTGTGTGTGATACAGGGCTCAGACTCACCCCATCTGCCACCCCTTTGATGTCCTTAATTCTACTTCCAGAACACCGGCTGTCTCTCTTCTTCCTAAAAACAACACACAGCATCACAGCTGACATACAGCACACACCTCACTGTCATTACAATCAACATGGAGATTTTCAGTGTCATAACTATGTTTGGTGCATAAGTACGTACATGCATAATCAGTGGATTATTATTTTTTTGTTAAGCAAATTGTTAAAGGAGCCGCAAATCGATGTTACCTATCGGGGAAATTTTTAAATATCACCCAACCATAATTTATAAAAAGGATAAGAAAAATTATAATTGTATAACAACTGCCAATGGTACCATTACAGAAATGCAAAGACTTGCACAAGGTGCGAGTCAAGTCAAGTCTATTTTTATAGCACATATTCATACAACTGAATGCAATTCAAAGTGCTTCACAGAATAATAAAAAATATAAAAAAGAAAGATTGATTTGACAGAAAAGAAGAATAAAAAGTGCAGATAAAGGTCATGAGCCTACTGTTACAAACTGAATCCAACAACAATGAGCTTGCTACCTGCTATCTGCTGTGTACAGTACATGCAACCATACAAATCACCAATATCATAGCAGCAATGGAAATATGCAAAGATGCAATTACAATTATGCTAGCAGCGATGAAAATGTGCAAAATGCAGAATTCCGGTACATTACACTCGTCTGATTCAAACCAAGCAGAAATATTGCCCCCGACAGCACATAAGTACATAATCCCAAATTTCATCAACAGCATTTACAGACTACAAGATGATAGCAGGATTACTGTGTGTGTGGGTGTACAAAAGCAGGCCTTAAATTTCAACATTTGGGGGGCAAGGCCATAAGGCCTTGAAGAATCATTGATTTTACAGGGGCAACAAGGCCATCTGGTGGGGCACAAAGGCCATCAACCAAATGCAGGTTCTGCTAAAAGTGTGGATATATGGTTCAAATAATTACAGTAGGTATTATGACTTGCCTATATATTTTTTTAAATGACCCGTAACCTCTTATAACCTACATACAAAAGAGACCGCAATCAATTACACTCTGTTCAGGGAGAATCTAATGGTAAAAAACCAAAGTAGCCAGAAAGCATCCACCAATCTCTGTTTGTGTTGTTCTGTTTGTTGTTACCAACATGGTCTGTGATTGGTGGAGACCCTCAGTTTTTTTTCTAGGAATAATGAGACATCGCAGCCATTTCACCCCTCTAAAATGATCTCTACCAAGTTCAGATTAGATAAACAACATACGTATCATTCAGAACCACACCAATCCATCCCACCTTCCCAAATCACAAGGGATTTTCTTGCATTTTTTTAGAATCAATGACCATCAGTCTGATTGAGATAATATTATATTATCACACCTGATAATATGGTGTGATAATATAATATTGTTCTGGAGATGGATATACATTCTTCTGAAAAAAAAAATCTGCCAGAGTGACATGTTTCATGTCAGCGGGGCAGCCACGCCCACTCTCAATGTCATAGCTACATATAGAGGAGAAGAGGCGTGTTGCAGATGAGGGACAGGGTAAGTAACACATCTATATGACCACAGTTTAAACAATGATGACCCCAGCAGTGGGGTTGAATAATATAATACAATAACAAGTTGCCCTTTATACTGACATTCCAGACCCCAGTTTCTCTTACTTTAGAATGAGCATTATGATGAGAAATACTATCACCATGGCAACAGTAGCAGCACCAATCAGCAGCCAGGTTATGCTGAAACCTGAACAAAGGGACAAAAAAAGCATTTATTCACCCAATTCATTATTTCAGTTTTCTCCCATATGACATGTTAGTTAATTCATTATTATACACACTCACATTTGAATGAATGAATATTTGATGAATGAATTAATGAATGAATGAATTATTTAACCATGTATGCATTTGAGGGATGCTTACTGACTAAATATCAAAAGCTTATTGCATTCCTAAACCAAGAAAAAACAAAATAAATGTTTAAAAGTATATAAAATAAACCCCTACCCACTAATGAGAATGTCTCTAAAATAATGTGAACTGAGAGAAAATCATAAGGCTGAGTTAAACTCTATGGTTTAACTCTCTTACCTGAGTGTTGCTCTGGAGCTGGAAGGTAGAGCAGGAGGAACAAGAGGGAAATATTAGGACAGGTACAGTATCATCCACACTACTCACACACCCTTAAATAAATGCTTCAAAATGTGCACGTATATTTGTGCATTATGTATAAGATGTTAAATATATTAACATGCCATAGTTACAGATATCACAGCTGTACGCATATTACCCATGCATTTTTTTATTAAACAATCAAAATTACCTTGGAATTTTTGGGATTTTTTACATAACTAGACCCATGCTGCCATGAAATGGTGACTGATTTTTTTTTCGTCATGTACTGATTATGGAAAAATCATCACAATTAGATTTGAATTTGGGAAGTTGGTCTTTAAGTCCTCTGAAATCAGTCTTCTTTCTGACCCATGTAAAATAGTTTTCTTTGACGTGTAAGAAAGCGGAACCAAGCATAGACAGCAGTGCAGATAGCATTCCTTACTGCACAGCTAGATATACACCTCAGCGGGACTGGAACACACGCACACACACACACACACACGCACACGCACACACACACGCACACGCACACGCACACGCGCACACACACACACACACACACACACACGCACACACAATGACACTCACACTTGATATACGCCTCAGCGGGACTGGAACACACGCACACGCGCGCACACACACACACACACACACACACACACACACACACACACACACACACAAGGATTATTTGCAGATTTATTTTGAAAGCATTATAAGCATATACGGATTATAAATTATGTTGATTTATTTATGTGCTTATAACCCAATTTTTGGTTTCATTCTCTTGTAAATAAATGTACTGAAACATCTGCAGCAGTGTAAATAATTTAAGTTAACAAGATAAGAAATTACCTTAGCTTTATTGTGCATTGCTTTAGTTTAATTGTGAATTGTAAAATTGTTAGTATATTGCTAGTATATTTACTAAATAGCAGGTAAGTCAAAGTTTTACTATATACATTTTGAGGGGTGATATTTTTAGTATTAAAATCTTAACATTTGAAGAGACAGATGTATTCAGTGGTTCCTCAGTCAGATGGCTCCCATGTAGTCTGACAACCTGCCTGGGACTCCATTAACAACAAAGGAGGAGTGTTAAAACGACGTGTGTTAGTGTCTGACTGAAATTCCATCTCCAGCCTACAGGGGCAGCATTGAGTACTGAAGTTACACACACATTACATTACATTACATTACATTACAGGCATTTAGCAGACGCTCTTATCCAGAGCGACGTACACAACTTATTTATTTTTATTTTTTACATAGTATCCATTTATACAGCTGGATATATACTGAAGCAATGCAGGTGAAGTACCTTGCTCAAGGGTACAATGGCAGTGTCCTACCTGGGAATTGAACCTGCAACCTTTCAGTTACAAGCCCAGTTCCTTACCCATTATAGTACACTGCCACCACTTAACACACATTAGGTCCCCTCTTGCACATTAGGTCCCCTCTTGGCCATTTTCATAAAACTTCACCGGGGGGGGGGGGGGGGGGGTTTACTCATCATTTTAACAGGATTTAAAGCATTTGCCAAGAGGGGACCTAGAAATGGTCCCCTCTTGGTTTCTAGGTCCCCTCTTCGTGGATGTGTAATGATACCATGGCCCCCAGTTGGATAGGTAGACGAGTGCACACACACACACACACACACACACACACACTGACACCCACACTAGATATACGCCTCAGCGGGACTGGAACACACGCACAGACACACACACACACACTCACACACACACACACACACACACACTGACACTCACACAAGATATACGCCTCAGCGGGACTGGAACACACACACATGCACACACGCGCGCACACACACACACACACACACACACACACACACACACACACTGACACTCACACCAGATATATGCCTCAGCGGGACTGGAACCCATGCACACACATGCACACACACACACACACACACACACACACACACACACACACACACACACACACACTGGAAATATACTTTGTGCATTAAAAAGTCTTAAATAAATATTTTTTCAGCACCTAAGTGGTTTCCCAACTTTTTTTGTTGTTTTTGAAATTGTTTACTGCAAATGCATTGAGCAGACACCCTTATATAAAACGACTGACACCACTTTTGCATTTTTTCATAGTATTTATTTATATGGTTCTATCTATTCAGTATTTATACGGTTCAATGCATACTGAATCTATTCAGTATTTATACGGTTCAATGCATACTGAATCTATTCAGTATTTATATGGTTCAATGCATACTTAATCTATTCAGTAAGTACACTGCTCAAGAGTCTAACACAGTGCCTCACCAGGGAATCAAACCTGCAAGCATACTACAAATCATACTACACGGCCACCCGGCTATTTATCATAAACAATCAATAATATCACACTGTATAAAATTGTAAGCGATATACTAGATAAAAAATATCAACATTCTGCAAACTAGATTTAGAGTAAACTGAACTTCTGGACACAAAGTTGATTAACTCAAAATATCAATTTAGTCAAACTTATTAATGTGTGTGAGAACTCATGTTTTAAGTCCTTTGTACTTAAGTTGATAGTTATATAGTTATTTCAACTTCAAGTACAAGGGACTTAAAACATCAGTTCTAACACACATTAATACGTTTGACTAAATTGATATTTTGGGATAATCAACTTTACGTCCAGAAGTTCAGTTTACTCTAAATTCTGTTTGCAGAATGTTGACTTATTGTTTTATGTTGTATGTGTCACCTACAATTTTTTACAGTGCAATATGTCAATAATATTGCTATTTTTCCACTGAGAAGAACTTGGATTTATCAATTCAATTGGCTTGTCCGTGTTTAAGGTCTAATGGTAAAAAAGCATTGCATTTATGTCTGTTGCTCTGTTACAATTTGTACAATCCACATAAAAAAAACTCATGCCATTAAATCTTAAAAGATGGTAAACCGGAATTCATGGCACTCCAACACTACATGCAAATGAATATATGTGTGCATGCGCCTCTGGTAATAACATTATAATTCATAAAAATAAAATGCATTTAACGAAAAAGTGTAATGAATATATAATTGACATAATTGCAAACTTACGATCAGCTCCTAGCTGTACAGTTGGTGATTTCTCCTTGCCATGTTGATTCTGTGCTTCACAGTAGTACTGTTCACTGCCACTGGACTCAGTCACATTGAAGGTGAGAATCTGTCCAGTTCCTACAGTGTTCATCTCTCTCCCATTCACTTTATACCAGGTGTAATGCTGCACTGGTGGGTTGGCATTACTGCTGCAGGTCAGAGTCACAGAGCTGCCCTCTAACATTGACCCAGAGGGACTGATGGACACTGAGGTGCTCTTAGGAGGATCTGGAAGATATGAAAATATGGCATTGATTTTTGTTCCTGTATATGTTATGAACCATCTGCACATGCCCTAATTTCACCTTTAAAAGAGTAAGTGATATGTGATTGGTCATTGTCCCAAAATATAAAATTGAAAATTAAATTAAATTAGGAAAAGTTTTGCATTCATGCTATAAAAACAAAAATGACTGCTGATTGGATGGACACAAGTAAAATAAAATCTCCTGGCCTTATTCTTAAGATAAACTCAAATCCAGCTCAATTACATAGAACTCTGAGAGTCAGACTGGTGTTAGATGTCTTCTGATTCTCTCTTTTTTGTTGCAGTTTGTAAAGCGCCCTGCAGGTGATCTTCTGCCCATGGTGGAGGTGGGAAGCAGTGAAGGTCAGAACAGAAGACACAGATTTGGTTTGATCCTCATTCTCTTGCAGTTGATCCACACTGTCACTCAGTCTGGGGGTCCATTTGAGATTTGGGGGGAGTTTGGGACAGGGGGCTGCAGCAGAGCAGCGCAAACTCACAGAGGACCCCTCCATCACCTCCATCTTCTCTGGGGTTAACTTGGGTTTGGGTGGAGAGGCTAGGAGACATGGAGACATGAGGACGGGTTACTGTCTGTCTCAGGATTGGAGACTCACACAACATTCAGAGCACAAACTAATAATCACCACATCTGACTAACACACTGTATTTACAATGTGAAATCAGGATGTACAATGTGAAATCAGTATTTACAATGTGACATCAGTATGTACAATGTGACATCAGTATTTACAATGTGACATCAGTATGTACAATGTGAAATCAGTATTTACAATGTGACATCAGTATGTACAGTGTGAAATCAGTATTTACAACATGAAATCAGTATTTACAATGTGAAATCAGTATGTACAATGTGAAATCAGTATTTACAATGTGAAATCAGTACTTACAATGGGAAATCAGTATTTACAATGTGAAATCAGTATTGACAACATGAAATCAGTATTTACAATGTGACATCAGTATGTACATTGTGAAATCAGTATTTACAATGTGAAATCAGTATTTACAGTGTGAAATCAATATTGACAACATTAAATCAGTATTTACAACGTGAAATCAGTATGTACAATGTGAAATCAGTATTTACAATGTGAAATCAGTATTTACAATGTGAAATCAGTATTTACAATGTGAAATCAGTATTTACAATGGGAAATCTACAAACAAGTCATATGCATTTTTACTCTTTTACATTCAAGGTATATTTCTCTTAGAGGACAGCAATAGTAGCTCATCTACCTAATCTTAAAAACATAGGTTCCCTACATCAGCACAATGGCACACAATGAAAGGCATAACAGTACAATGCAGTACCTGTAACTTTAATTTGGACACCTGGAAGAAAAGTAAGCGACAACTGATTTGGCCATTCCAATCTGAAGAAATAAGTATCACTGTAATACAGAGGGAAGCGGTCCAGAATTGTGGTGCAGTTCTTCATCAGCAGTTGTCCAATTAATGTTCCTTTAATTATGTTCTGTTCAGGCGTTTTACTGGAAATAAACACCATTGTTCCCAACTCATGACTTTTTCTCCATTCTCCATTAGGCTCAGTTACCAGATCGTTGTCATGTTTAGATGGGAAATCAAATCTGCAGGGAATCAGCACACAGGATCCAGCCAGAGCTTCTATACTCTGAGGCATCCATATTTCCCAGTCTCTGCTCAGGGCTCCTACAACACACACAACACAACTCTGTAAATGCAGCAGCCGTATGGAGATTTGGATCCGTTTCTTACACACAACAGCACCTTTACAGACCTTGTAACACTTCTACATAAATTTAGCTGCATGGTTATGTTTATTCATATCAATTAAACACAAGCATTATTTAAAGCTGCAATAAAAGTTTATATGAATTACTTCAATTGCCTACACTACAGTGTACATATTAAAAGTGAAAATCCAAACAAAAAAGCAAAAAACAAATTCCCAATAGGTATAGTTAAAATATTTACAAACATAGATCCCTTTGGAATACTGTACATCTCTACATTATACAGTTAGACTCCACCCCTTTCAGGACCTACCTTGCAGCAGGCAGCCAATGAGGATGAATCTCTCCACTTCAATCATGTCTCTGAGGAGGAGAGGAACTGAAGTTAGAAAACAGCACAGACACCCTCTGTAGAACATTACAATTAGAAATATGCAATCAGATAGAGTCAGGAATACTGTTCTAAAGTGCATAGTACGGTCATAATACAGTATAGAGGTTGTGCCGTCACGTGACGCAAAAGATTCCAACAACACACTAGACGGCGGAAGTGTATCCACACACAGTAACGGTTAGCGTTAATTAACGTTAGCTATTAGAAAATGTTCAAGTTGTTCTACATCTGAATCCTGCAGAGAAGTCTCGCTACCTGGAAAGAGCTAGTTTAATTGATGTCACTGTCGATCCATACAATTTGCACATTTTTCAAGCCAGTGCGACATTTGTGAGACTGACTTGCCTGACATAGGTTATCACGACCTGCATGACTACCTTGTGAACAGGCTGTCATTTTATTTGCTGACCAAGATGAGCGAGAATATTAGGACTCATATCGGGGCCAGGTAGCTATACAATAGTATGTTCAGCATGCCTTTAATCGAGGGAAACTACAAGCAGCTCAGACACAACGTACAGTAGGCTAGGCTACAGTAAAGCTGATAGACAGAAATGTGTAATGTTAGAGATGTCTAGAGCAGGCTACGGTGCAATGATGACATTCATGTTTTATTATCAAACACTTTTTATCATTTATCATTATCATTATGGGGGTGCCGCGCTGTTGTGGTTTTGAAAGCTCCGCGCAACGATGGATATGATGCAGATTTGACAAAAAAATGGTATGTAGCAACAGCATAGCCAAGCATAGCCATTTTCTCTTCTTTCTTTTTTTGTTCTCAAACAGGCTATTTCTCGATATAATTTCTGACTTGTGGCAAACGTGCCGCCGTGGTAACATCTGTCCAGGAATGTAAACAATATGGGGATTTTTCACGGTAAGAAGAAATTTTATGATAATGGTATCTAACGTTCACGTAAGGAACTTACGAACAACAGTGTGGATGTTTATGTGCCTTGGCTGCGTAGCCTACTACTACCCTATGGGGCCCTAACGTTAGGAAGCCTCCAGTCATTGCATGACCGGTTTCGTTATTTTTATTTTTTGTAAAGAATAACATTAGTTATTTTTCTGATTATATAGATATCTGAAACAGTAAGGTTACATTTGATAGGCTAACTTACGAAAACGTTCAGTTAGCTAACCACCGTTGTAAAGACTGAACGTTAGGCTAGCTACCTGAATTTAAATGCTCACTGCAAATCCGACTTGTAGAGCTAGGTACCAAATTATCTCTCATCGTAGCCACCCATTTTCACCGTTTCACTGGGTCTTTAGGAAACAGATAAAGGATTTTTTTTATTTTATTATTTGAAACTGCCTGTTTGAGCATCAAAATGCAGAACACAAAATCACCATTTTGACCGTTGAGATAACTTGTTGATGTGCAGTTGATGCCGTCCAGTATGTCAGCACATACATGTCACATGACCACCTGCACGACCTCTAGATGCAGACGAGAGAACTGCGCTTGCCAAATAATGCTCTTGAACTCTCTTTCACCGGCTGCGAGTCAGTTCTAACAAGTGACAAAATGTTTAAACGCAGGAAGAAAGAATTAATTAATTGTTCCTTTCCCAGGAACAACATTTTTTCTCAGGGAAACATAATTCCACATCAGATCCCTTGTTTTGCATACACTGGCTAGATCCATCAAACCGCAGAGTGTCTGCCTGTAGCGCTCAGCCATCATTCACCCACCCAACTGTGGTTCTTGAACATCCACTCAGAACAGAGGGCCATGTATAGGTGTTTATGCGGTGGCCAGAGGATCATAGCTACAGAAGACAAGCGTATGTCCAATCAAGCGTTTCGACAATTTGGGTTATTTTATAAGTCTGCTGACCTGCCTGCCGTTTGTTACCTGTTCTGTTCTGTACAGGTACCATTCACCCCCATACTTACTTGCTGTGCCAATATTTCTACATTGTAAAGGCCAACTGTGATTGTCAGATCTGATGCTCAAACAATCACTCAGTTGCCACTCACATACTCTACATGGACCTACAGTACATTTATACTCACGAGTGTGAAAAAGATAGAATAGAATAGAATAGAAAAACTTTTATTTTCCCGTTTTGGAACTTCAGTTGTAACCCCAGCAACAAGAAAAATACATAGACAACACACAAACAAACATATCAAATAAAGACATACAGTAGAATCATTGCATTAATCAAGTGAATTAAAGTGGAATACAGCCATGATTAAAAATAGCCCCCGCTGTTTCGAGATGTCCAGTGGCATTAAGCAGTCCAACACACAAACTGCGCCTCACGACTCCAGTTCCTCCATACACGCAGTGTTGCAGTGTCTCTGTACACTGTCGAAACGGATCCACCGAACTGCGTCAACCTTCCCAGTAGTCATCTCACTCCTCCCCCGCATTATCTTCTCCTTCCATTCCCTGGTTTCCTTTTGAAGATTTCCTGTACTCAGTCCCGACATCTTCAACTCCGGTGAAGAGCAATGGTAAACTTTGTTGCTGCAGATCCAACGGACATTCCCGAGCATATGTTGCGAATGCGTCTCCATGGTGACGACCACAAACAAAATTATATCGACTAGACAATTCATTAATATTATAAAAAATTTGCAGTAGGAGTGCCCTGAAAAATTTCCAGCCCGCTTCCCCGTCCCACAACAGACACACAGCGCATGAAAAAAACAAAAGACAAAAGCCCGACACAAGAAAATACATTGAAATTAACAAACACTAACACAAGAGTCAGCTGGACTACATGTCGCCATTACAGCGCCACGTGACCTCACAAAAGATGGTAGGTGGACAAGCATTATTTCAGAACAGAGAGATGCGATGGGAATGAGGAAGCCTGGATATTATAAGTGTTAAATATTACAGCTACATTTTGGACAGTTTGGTTTAGTTTGATTTTAAATTTAAATTTCAGTTTAGGGAAACGGAACGCAGAAGGAAATTGCATGAATTTAGAGGAAGTAAAGCTGCTGCTGAACATTGCTTTTGTCTTTTGATCGAGATGAAGCTTGTTGTTGAGGACGGAGCTGAGATATTTGACTTGAATTTCTGGACATGGACAATTGTGGTTGTATGATCTAAATACTGTGATCTAAATGTTCTACTGTTATATAAATAAATAGAAATTTGCTCCTCAGCTGTTTGGGGCAAAGTGTACAAAATGGCAGAACACAAAAGCTTCACTGCTTGGACTCTTAATTGCCAACATGCAATAGAATGGAATGAAAAAAATATCAGATAAATAAAATATAACTGATAGCGATACCCAAGCAAAATGCACACTCTCTTATGATTGGCCCACGCATGTCACATGGGACAGGTAGACCAATCAGAGAAAAGTAAACATTGTGTGCTAAATTAAACACAGCATTCTTCTGAAGGTATTACCTTGTTTTTTAGGCAGAGCTTACTGTTATTAAAATAAATATATCATACATGCAGCATGTACCACACTGGAAAATCTAAGAAGTTGCAGGTGATATAAATGAAAGACAGAATTATGTTTTGTCATAATTTACATACATTTTGAAATTTGTTGGTAATATATATATATATATATATATATATATATATATATATATATATATATATATATATATATATATATATTATGGGGTGCCAAACAGGAATTATTAACACAAAACCTGAATATATATAAACTCAATTCTGAATATATATAAACTCAATTCTGAATATATATAAACTCAATTCTGAATATATATAAACTCAATTCTGAATATATATACACTCAAGTCTGAATATATATAAACTCAATTCTGAATATATATAAACTCAATTCTGAATATATATAAACTATATAATATATATTCAGAATTGAGTTTATATATATTCAGATTTGAGTGTATATATATATTCAGAATTGAGTGTATATATATTCAGAATTGAGTGTATATATATTCAGATTTGAGTGTATATATATTCAGAATTGAGTTTATATATATTCAGAATTGAGTGTATATATATTCAGAATTGAGTTTATATATATTCAGAATTGAGTTTATATATATTCAAAATTGAGTTTATATATATTCAGACTTGAGTGTATATATATTCAGAATTGAGTTTATATATATTCAGAATTGAGTTTATATATATTCAGAATTGAGTGTATATATATTCAGAATTGAGTTTATATATATTCAGAATTGAGTTTATATATATTCAGAATTGAGTTTATATATATTCAGACTTGAGTGTATATATATTCAGAATTGAGTTTATATATATTCAGACTTGAGTGTATATATATTCAGAATTGAGTTTATATATATTCAGAATTGAGTTTATATATATTCAGAATTGAGTGTATATATATTCAGAATTGAGTTTATATATATTCAGAATTGAGTTTATATATATTCAGAATTGAGTTTATATATATTCAGACTTGAGTGTATATATATTCAGAATTGAGTTTATATATATTCAGAATTGAGTTTATATATATTCAGAATTGCGTTTATATACATTCAGAATTGAGTTTATATATATTCAGAATTGAGTTTATATATATTCAGACTTGAGTGTATATATATTCAGAATTGAGTTTATATATATTCAGAATTGAGTGTATATATATTCAGAATTGAGTTTATATATATTCAGAATTGAGTTTATATATATTCAGAATTGAGTGTATATATATTCAGACTTGAGTGTATATATATTCAGAATTGAGTGTATATATATTCAGAATTGAGTTTATATATAATTCCTGTTTGGCACCCCATAATATATATATATATATATATGAAAAAAGAGAGAAAACCAGGGCGAAAATCTGCAATACCCAGCTCCAATGTTCAATCCGCACACTCAAACGAAAAAGTTAAAAGACTGACCTTCAGAGGCAAAAAGTATATAGATGCAAAAAAAGGTTTATTAAAAAGTGGAACGAACGAAGCGCGTTTCGGCGTATCTTCGTCAGGTTTGTTCGTGAAACGAGCTTGGACACAGGTGACTTATATCACGTTATAGAAACAATTAACACATCATATCAATTAAGTTAATCATTCACAATATCAATTAAGTTAATCATTCACAATATCAATTAAGTTAGTCATTCACAATATCAATTAAGTTAGTCATTCACAATAGAAAACAAAACATCAATTAACACTCATCAATAATGGTTAAATCAGGAAGCAATTAACACTTCATATCAAGTAAACTATCATCATACACAATAATAGTTACAACAAGTAACACCTTGCGATAATCAATCATAAAAGAATGACCCCCAATCTTATAAGAAATGGACTCCTGACAAACCAGCTAAACATGAGCTATCCATAAAGGGATACAGCGCAACTTTTATACAACAGAGGAAGGAAAACAAAAAAATGGTAATGATGATACCTTTAAACATGCCAAAAATAGTCAGCTTGTGCAATTTTCCACCACATCTTAATTCAATAAGTCTAATAGTACATAATTCAGTTCTATGCGCGTGTAAAATAGTATTTCTGTCCGTGGCCGTGCGGAAAATTGTAGTTTGTGCTCTCCCATCATTAACTCTAATAGAAAGGTCAAGAAATTGGATTTGAGTAGTACTGTATTCCATAGTAAATTTCAATGATGGATATATATTATTTATGTAGTCTTTAAATGAAAACAACTTGTTTTCAGTGCCAGTAAAAACGAGTAATATATTGTCTATATACCTCTTCCAAAATAAAAGGTTTTTGAAGAATGGATTGGCATTTTCATCATGTACAAAAAGTTTTTCCCAGTGGCCCATATAAAGATTTGCATAATTGGGCGCAAAGGACGAACCCATTGCCGTCCCTTGGATCTGCATGTAAAATGTATTATTAAACATGAAATAATTAGATTTCAAAATAAATTTGATCAAATCTAACAAAAGTTCAGAAGCTAGATTGTCCTGGGCATCAAAAAAGAAAGCCATGGCTTCCAACCCACCTTCATGTGGTATATTGTTCTATAGCCTGAATAACATATAGCCTCTATAACACCTGAATGGAACCTGCGGCAGCTAGCTAGTAGTCCAAGGTCAGGAATCTGTACTAGCCTCCTAAACAAGCTCTTTAGACAACAAACAGCAAGTCATAGCATGGGGAGAGCAGCGTCAACCTAACCATCTCTAGACTATGGGAAAATGAAAACTAAGCTACTTGCACTTTGCATTAATTTAAAGGAGAATAGATAGCACAGGCTTCAGTTGTCGTAAGTGTGCTTGAATCCCAAATTGTAGAGTTTAAATTATATAATAAATATATATATTCTACCATAATAATGAATAATTCTACCATTGAATTTAAATTCTACCATAGCCAGGAAATCTGCATCGAAATGCTGTAGATCTAAATAATGACTAAGGTAAAGATGAATCTTGCACTTTATTAGGATTTATAGGTTAACTTTAGGATACAATTATCACAAATCACGAATAACTGTGAAGTCATGGGTATTGACCCTGTTCTTCGCAATTCACACACTCAATAAATCCATGAATATCTGCCCAATAAGACCCATAAAATCTCTTGTACAGAACCTCTCGCTGGTTGCTATGTGATCAAGCAGAACTTCCTTGCAACTCCAGTTAATATAGCAAAATGAGTTTGGATTAAAATGACAATAAGTCAAAATCCTTTGTAATATTGTGGTCTTCTTTCATTCACTGCATAATGTGTTATATTACCTGTATGAGCTGAAATTGTCTACTATATATTAATATATGATACTTAGAGCATTTATATTTAAACTGTACATGCTCTATCTTTAGGCAAAAATCACTGACAATCATAATGTATACTGAGAAAAAATTATGTTAAAACACTTCCATAGAAAATGTGTGGCCATATGCAACATACCCACCCTTCTCATAAACAACTACTGAAATCCAACTACTTTTTCTCAGTCATAATACAGGAATATGAACATGCTGAAATAAAGAATAAATGTTCATAAATACAGAATTCAATGTTTCTCTGCTGATCGAGCTAGTTTGATGTCACAACACAGTAACAGTCTGCTTTTACAGTTGAAGGAGAATAAGCAAATTATTTATTTATTTGACACAAGTTGAAAGAAAGTGCTGTCCAACAGACTAATCATGAAGAAATAGAAAGTTGTAACACTGTATATCCAATAGTTCTTACCTTATTTCAAACACATCAGGCGGCAGTGTAGTATAATGGTTAAGGAACTGGCCTTGCAACCGAAAGGTTTCAGGATCAATTCCCGGGTAGGACTCTGTCGTTGTACCCTTGAGCAAGGTACTTAACCTGAATTGCTTCAGTATATATCCAGCTGTATAAATGGATAATATCTAAAAAATGCTAACAAAGGTCATGTAAATCGCTCTGGATAAAAGTGTCTGCTAAATGCCTGTAATGTAATGTAATATTAATGCCCACTCAGTCCTTTCCTCTTCACAACTTCACAACTACAACATAATGTACAAAAGGGACACACTTCCTTTTTCTCACCCCAATGTTGTGCAATATTGAGAAAATCCTTTGAAAAACCTTTGTCCTCTCATGCATAGTTATAGAATGTTTAATACTTCCTTCATGCAGCCAGTCTACACATCAGATTGAGAAACATCGAAAACAAGAACTCATTCATGCTTAAATTATACTGAAAGACATCACCAGGCTTTACCCATTTGCAAATATCCAACTGTGAAAAGGTGCTTTATGGAAAGCTGAAATACCGGTTCCCCGCATTTATAAGCTGGTCATAACAATCAGCGTACTCAGCCCTCTAATTCCATTTTTTTTCAGTTTAATGAGCTGTCTTGAAAGGCAATGACAGGTCATGCTTATAACAGTATTATGACAGGTCATGACAGGTCATGCTTATAACAGTATTATGTAGGCTTTACGGCATAGAGCTAAAAAAGGCCAGCATTGCAAACAGCCATATGTGAAAATGCTGTGTTGCTGTGGAGACGGGACGTGCAGCTGGAGCCTGAAGGAGCCGAGAATGTTGGGTGTTGTGTTAAACGTGTGCTTCTGTCAACAAAACAAAGAAAAAAAAACAACAGGTCGCACTCAGTTGTACAACTTTATCACCTTTGAACTACACACCCGCAAAATACTCATGCTTTAGACTGCAATGAAGATGTAGTTCCTCGTACCTAAACGTGTATCACCCAGAGAATGCCTTCCTGGGCTCAGGAGGGTTAGGAGCCGGTCATATGGGCATAGCACTGCTGTATGATCCAGCACATGGAAATACCTGCTATCTGTCCATCAATGCTGAAATACACACATAAGACTGCCCCGCTCCATCCTCTACCTTCCCTTTCTGGGTTGTCCTCTTGACCGCCACCTGTGAATAGACCACATCGTCCCCTCGGCCTGCAGCCCCATCCTGGCCCTGTGTCTCCACGGACTGGGGGGAGTGCTTGATGGAGGCGTAGTGCATGCCTTCCAGCTGCTCCCCGATTTGTCCCTCTGCCAGGAGCAGTGTCTGTGGGTCTGTCGCTCCCAGCTCTGGGTCGCTGGGCGGGGTGGTTGCCATGGTGTAGTTGGAGTAGACGGGGTCTTCTTCTGCTGGACTTCTGCTGGGAGGACTCTGCAAAGCAAGTGTTTTTATGTTTACGGCCATTTCATTTCTTAACTGCTCTTATCTGGGACCTTCTGGCTACAATTTACCTTCTAGTGGGTGTGTGTGTAGAGAGAAAGAGAAAGAGAGAGAGAGAGAGAGAGAGAGAGAGAGAGAGAGAGAGAGAGAGAGAGAGAGAGAGAGAGAGACCCAGCACAGGGGTCATTATAGCCCCCAGCGTTCACGTTATTTAACTACCAAGTGAACTCATGGCCATAGCAAGTGAACTGTGCGGATTGGTCTTAAGATGAGGTGTGGCCAGGATAATCTTTGGTGTATTGCAATCTTGAGCCAACAGAAAATGCTTGCGCTAAAACCACCACAAACCTGGTCTAAAGCAAGGGGCCAAGACTGGGCTTTCATTTTGAAGCTCACTTCCTGGTTGGGCTGGGAGCGGCAATTGTGCCATTGCTCACAAGCGCCACTGCGATTGGCTCCAGTATAGGTCTTTCACCATGTAAGTCAATGGTAGCAATGTGGTCAAAATACTCAGTCAATAAATTTTTCCCACAAAAAAATAAAATTGCAATAGGTGCCTTTCCTTCATCTAATGCATCTGCATGTGCTGATTTTTTTTAAATGTGTGTCGTTTGGACAGGGTATTAACATTTGTTCAGGACCAATGAGAGGGACAGGTTGAGTCCTCTTCGGCTCCACGGAGCAGGCACAGTTTGTACAAACGGGCGGTGAAAAAGGCATCCAGAGCTTCAATTCAGTTTTTACGAGGCCGTGGAAAGGCAATGGGTCATGTCACAGTGGCTTTGTCCATATTTTTATACAGTCTATGGTCTAAAGTTATGTTGTAGTTATTTATATGTTACTTTAGCAGTGCAATACAAATGCATCTACATAGGCATGTGCACAACGCGCGTACACCTTCCTGTCTGTTACACACAGGGGAGCACACAAGCATGCATACAAGACATCAAGATTACATTGTGAAATAGGGATTCATATTTTCCCCAAATTTTCCCTGTAATCCCTGGGAAATATGGGGTGCCGAATGCGACATTAAACACTATGATTTTACTGCATTTTTTCCCCACATTTAATGGAAACATCACTTTTTGTATGAAAAACTATCCCTTTTTCCTACATCTATTATCTTTGAAAAAACTGGTGTAAATATTAAATGTACAATCCCAAAATTACATATATAAGCTAAATGTTTTATTATTTAGTGGTTTTTAACTAAAATTGTTAAATTGTTAAAAATGTTTTAAATAAATATTTAGCTAAATGTTTCATACATTTAATATTTATGTTTTGTACATTTAATATTTACACCAGTTTTTTCAAAGAACATAAGTGTAGGAAAAGGGGACATTTTTTTGCTTAAATGTGAGAAAGAAAAGTGATATTTCCATTAAATGTGGTGAAATCATAGCGTTTAATGTCGCATTCGGCTCCCCATAGGGAATTGGGCTTGTTTTAAAGCATTAAGCTACCAATTTTCCATAAGCAGGACATTACAAACCAAGGTAAGTATGTATGAACCACATATTTAATATTTGGTTACATATCCTTTGCATGCCATGACTTCCTGATGTCTGGCATATTTCTTTCCTCTCTGGTAAAAGTCTACGAACTAACTGTTCAGGCGTGTGTGTGTGTGTGTATGTGTGTGTCTGTGTGTGTGTGTGTGTGTGTGTCACAGGGCTCAGACTCACCCCATCTGTCACCCCTTTGATGTCCTTCATTCTACTTCCAGAACACCGGCTGTCTCTCTTCTTTCTAAAAACAACACACTGCCAACAAACAGCACACGCTTCACTGTCATTATCATCACCATGGAGATGGGCTTTCCAAGCCAGTTTATTTTCTACTTTCTGTGTGTTTATTTCAGCATCACGGGGGAGGGGCAGAGGGTACCTCAGCAGTGGGGTTGAGTAATATAATACACAACATGAAATAAGTTTCCCTTTATATTTTTGAGGAGTGGGGGTCGGAGGACCAGATGCGACCGCGAGGGAATCATAAAGTGAACCCACGAAACGTGGGACCACCACAAGAGGAGGGAGGAGAAAGAAATAGAAAAAAAGAGGGAATACTCCCGGCGAAACGCCAACACAAAACTACCCAGAAACGAGCGCGAAAAGTCTAGGCAGACTCGAGCAGACAACAAGGAAGGAAAGAGTTCCACGAACGGAACGGGAAAAAAAAAACACAAAAGAGAGATACCTCCCGGCGAATATTCGCCAACGCAAAACGACCCAGGAAAGAGGGCGAGGAGTCGAGCAGACTCGAGCAGTTAGTAGGATGGAAAGAAAGGCCTCTAGCTCAATAACACAGAAATGTGCTCGACTAAGAGGCAAAACGAAAGAAAGGTAAACAAAGGCGAACTGCCTCAGAGAGGACGGGTAGGCGAAGGAACAGTGAGGGGCCGTGAATAAAGGACTTTAATGAAAATGCTGAGCTGATAACCATATATATCTTTTAAGTGCTTAAATAATATTTTAACCACATATTATTCTTTTGATTTAAGTGTTTCTTTGTTTTATATTCATTATATATGTTTAATTCACATTTATCCATAGTATGTAACCTTTAAACTAACAAGAGTGTGTTGCAGTTGAATCTGTATGTAGCAAGACTCACATGTTTGTGCAGAAATAACAACAGAGTGCATCTTGCCCGCTCTGCGACCCTCAGATTTAAGGAACCAGGACAGACGGAGGAGAGTGGTGGCAGAGCCTCTCGCTTCCCCTTTCTGACTCATCCAGTACTAAGGTACAGGAGGGGGCGGAATTGCTGACATGGCATCAGCATCTTGTGATTGATTAACTCACCCCTCCTTCCTGTAAACCTGTTTGAAATGGTATAAATATGTGAAGGAACAACAGATGAACAGGCTTGCTTGTGCACTGAATTTTGTTTTCGGTGTGTTCTGCTTCTCTGGACCAGACTTCTATCGCAATAAAGAACCTACTATTCATCAGCCCCGGAGAGTTTGACTCTTTTCCTGAACAACCGATCTGTCAAACAGGGACAAAGTAAAGAGCAAAAGAAAGACAAGGGATCCTAAGGATCTAAACCTAACTCAAATATTGGAAGTTCCAGCGTTACTTTTGAAACACAAAAGGAAAGCAGTCCTCTGGCTACACCGTTTACCAGGCTTAGAGTGACAGTATGACACAGAAGCACAAAACACAGGGGGGCGTTGATTAAGTAGCTGAAGCGCATCTGCAACTAATAAACGATAATTAATGCCAGAGAGGGAGGAAAAATGGCCGGAGCGCCCTCAGGCGGCCCCCGGGAGGCAACGCCCGCAAAAAGGGCAGAGCCGGCAGCATAACCATGACAATACTGACATTCCAGCCCCCTGTTTCTCTTACTTTAGAATGAGCTGCGTTATGAGGCATATAATCACCATGGCAGCAGCACCAACAGCAGCACCAATCAGTAGCCAGTTAATGCTGAAACCTGTACAAAGGGAAAAAAAAAAACAGGCCTTATTCACCCAATCACGTCATGAACCAATCAACAATGAGATTGACCCCGCGTGTTGCAGTACTGCTAGATACAAAATAATTTTGAGAGAGTTTCACCTGCTCTTGCATCCCCGAGTTGGAGGAGAGCTTTAGAGGTTTATATATATATGGGGCCTTTATAAAATTGGCTAGCTATATAATGAATATATTGCCCACAAATAAAAAGCTCTGAGAAAACAATGTCAACTGAGAGAAAATCGTAGGGCTGTGTTAGACTGTGTGGGTTTACTGTCTTACCTGAGTGTTGCTCTGGAGATGGACGGTAGAGCAGAAGGAACAAGAAGGAAATATTAGTACAGGTACAGTATCATCCACACTACTCACACACCCTTAAATAAATGCTTCAAAATGTGATCGTCTGTATATTAGTGCCTGATGTATAATATGTTAAAGACGAGAAACGTGCACCCGTTTACCTGAGTGTTGCTGCAGAGACGGAACATGGAGCCTGAGTCTGGAGGAGCCGAGAGTGTTGGTGCTGAGGCAGAGGAGAGTGGGCGTGTCTCCTTGTGAGTGGCGCATGGTGAGGGAGCTCCTCAGGCCTGTGTTCCCCAGCTGCTCCTCACTGATGACTCTGTCAGTAGAGTTAGTGACCCGCAGTCCAGACACACGCCACTCCATGCTGGGAGAGGGATTCCCACGGCTCTCACAGGAGCAGCTGATCTCTGCTGCAGTTCTGTTGCAGCTCCCAGAGTCAGAGATCTGAGGCATGTCTGAACACAGGATGCCGCAGTTATAAATATCACAGTTGTACACATACACAAATAGTATGACAATGTAATTATCTAATAAATACAAACATTTAGCATTCATTTTATATCCAGCTGTACAGTTGTTGAGTTCTCCTTGCCATGTTGATTCTGTGCTTCACAGTAGTACTGTTCACTGCCACTGGACTCAGTCGCATTGAAGGTGAGATTCTGTCCAGTTCCTACAGTGTTCATCTCTCTCCAATTCACTTTATACCAGGTGTAGTGCTGCACTGGTGGGTTGGCATTACTGCTGCAGGTCAGAGTCACAGAGCTGCCCGCTAAAACTGAACCAGAGGGACTGACGGACACTGAGGTGTTCTTAGGAGAATCTAGGAGATGTGAAAATACATCACTTTTTTTCTCAGTTTGTGAGGAGTGCTGTAGTATTTGATGTGGTGTAATGGTGGTCTACTTTAAAGGATAGACAGTAAGGTAATTGATCAGTTTGTGAGGAGTGCTGTAGTATTTGATGTGGTGTAATGGTGGTCTACTTTAAAGGATAGACAGTAAGGTAATTGATCAGTTTGTGAGGAGTGCTGTAGTATTTGATGTGGTGTAATGGTGGTCTACTTTAAAGGATAGACAGTAAGGTAATTGATCATTTCTTGTTCATGATTTGTAATTATATCATTGGAGCGATTGTCATTATTTAGTTCTGTTTTTATTGTGTACAGAATACTAAGCATGGGGAAGGCATTAAATGAATAAAATATATTATTATAATTATTATTATTATTGTTATTATAATTACTACTACTACTGAATATTGCTTGATTTACAAAATATAAGAATCATACTGTCAAATCCAGTTTTCTTACATAGAACTCTGAGAGTCAGACTGGTGTTAGATGTCTTCTGAATGTCTCCTTGTTGCAGTTTGTAAAGCGCCCTGCAGGTGATCTTCTGCCCATGGTGGAGGTGGGAAGCAGTGAAGGTCAGAACAGAAGACACAGATTTGGTTTGATCCTCATTCTTTTGCAGTTGATCCACACTGTCACTCAGACTGGGGGTCCATGTGAGATTTGGGGGGAGTTTGGGACAGGGGGCTGCAGCAGAGCAGCTCAAACTCACAGAGGTCCCCTCCATCACCTCCACCTTATCTGGGGTTAACTTGGGTTTGGGTGGAGAGTCTAGGAGACATGGAGACATGAAGACGGGTTACTGTCTGTCTCAGGATTGGAGACTCTCACAGCACTCAGAGCACAATCTAATCGCCACATCTACAGTGTCTGACTACGTACAGTATTTGCAATGTGAAATCAGTATTTACAATGAGAATTCAGTATTTACAATGAGAATTCAGTATTTACAATGATAATTCAGTATTTACAATGTGAAATCAGTATTTACAATGTGAAATCAGTATTTACAATGCAACATCAGTATTTACAATGAGAATTCAGTATTTACAATGGGAATTCAGTATTTACAATGTTAAATCAGTATTTACAATGATAATTCAGTATTTACAATGATAATTCAGTATTTACAATGAGAATTCAGTATTTACAATGTGAAATCAGTATTTACAATGATAATTCAGTATTTACAATGCAACATCAGTATTTACATTGTGACATCAGTATTTACAATGTGAAATCAGTATTTACAATGTGAAATCAGTATTTACAATGCAAATTCAGTATTTACAATGTGAAATCAGTAATTACAATGAAAATTCAGTATTTACAATGTGAAATCAGTATTTACAATGCGACATCAGTATTTACAATGAGAATTCAGTATTTACAATGTGAAATCAGTATTTACAATGTGAAATCAGTATTTACGATGTGAAACCAGTATTTGCAATGCGACATCAGTATTTACAATGTGCAATCAGTATTGACAATGATAATTCAGTATTTACAATGTGAAATCAGTATTTACAATGTGAAATCAGTATTTACGATGTGAAACCAGTATTTACAATGCTAAATCAGTATTTAAAATGAGAATTCAGTATTTACAATGTGAAATCTACTAACAAGTCATTCCTCTTTGCATTCTTTACTGTTTCATATAAGGTATATTTCTCTTAGAGGACAGCATTTGTACCTCCTGTACCTAATCTTAAAAACATAGGTTCACTACATCGGCACAATGGCACAGAATGAAGGGTGTAACAGTAAATGCAGTACCTGTGACATCAATTTTGACACCTGTACGGAAAGTTGCCTTGAGGGGACGCTGGGATTCCAATCTGAAGAAATATGTATTTCTGTAATTCAGACGGAAGTGGTTCAGAACTGTGGTGCAGTTCTTCTTCAGCAGTTCTCCAATTACTCTTCCTTTAATTTTGTTCTGTTTAGGCTTTTTACTGGAATCAAACACTATTCTTCTCACATTACTACTTTTCATCCATATTCCTTTAGCCTCAGCTACCAGATTCTTGTCATGTTCAGATGGGATCTCAAATGTGCAGGGAATCAGCACACAGGATCCAGCCAGAGCTTCTATACTCTGAGGCATCTGTATTGGCCACCCTTTGCTCTGGGCTCCTACAACACACACAACACAACTCTGTAAATACAGGAGCTGTATGGAGATTTGAGTCAGCACCTTTACAGACCTCACAACACTTAATGTAGAATTTTTTCTGCATGGATATTTTTATTCATATCAGTAAAACAAAGGTTTTAAATACTCAAATATTACGCAATATAAATAATTTATATAAATAGCCCCCCAAACACCAGTGAAACTGCAATGTATATAAAAAAAATAATCTATAAATAAATATGACTCCACCTTGCAACAGGCAGCCAATGAGGATGAACCTCTCCACTTCAATCATGTCTCTGAGGAGGAGAGGAACTGATGTTAGAAAACAGCACAACATTCATTGGAGATAATAAATCAGATTCTAAAAATACATAGCACATACAGTACCCCTTAGGCATTTTATATTGTGTTATGGTTGAAACAACATTAAAAACCTTACTAACCTGATGTTAGTTTGAGGGTATGTGACGGTTGAAAGTGAAAGGTTTTTAAACGTTAGAATGGCTATGCTGCAGCTCAGTCATGAAACATTGGAATGACGTCTCAAATTGATGGCCAGTACGTCAACTTTACGTTGTAAGGTGGTTGAAATTGGAAGTTTTTTTAAACATTAAATTCACAACGTTAAACATAGTATGTTGTAATGATGTTGCAGTTTTATGGTCAATCTGTGACGTTGCATTTGAAGTATTTGAAGGTTGAAAATGAAAGTTTATTCAATGTTGTAATCTAACCATCACCCTACAATGTTGGATTTATGTCCCATCATGGTTGAAAATGAAAGTTTATTCAACGTTAAGATTACAATGTTGTGGCACCATACAAAATCAAACGTCATAATATTGCAATTTGACGGATAAACTCTGACATTGATTTTGCGTTCCATTCTGGTTGGAAATGAAAGTTTCCTAAACGTTATAATAACATGGTTGTGGCTACATGAGAGATAACACCCTAATCACAATGTTATAGACAAGACAAAGTCAATGCATTGTTTCTCGAGCCACGTTACCAGTCACATGTTGTTTCACCCTTAATAATAGGCTACAACTTAAAGCCAACAGTGCTTGTTAAAAAGTAATAAAAAAAATAAACTTGTCATTTACATTTTAGTCATTTGGCAGACGCTCTTATCCAGAGCGACGTACAATAGTGCATTTTCAAACTTGGAACAAGTGCGTTAAAACAACCCTAAAAGGTAAATACGATTTCAAGCACCAGACGCAGTCAGTATGATTCTTTTTTTTTTTTTTTTTTTTGTCATGACATTGCTTGTGACAGGCTCAAGGGCAGCCAACACACATCGTGGAGTACACTACTTGCTTTTATTTATTTTTATTTTTATTTATATTTATTTATTTTCATCATTCTTTTTATTGAAGAGCTTGCCGAGATTGTAACTTTGAAAGGCTATAGGCTATTAGTTTTATATTAATACTAGCATTACCGCTGCACCACCATGACTGCATGGAAAAACACGTTGGCTGCTGTATACCCTTTCTTTAAAGTTCTGGGGCCCTATCTTACACCCGGCGCTAAACCAAACGCAAGTGTCTTTGCTATGTTACACCCGGCGCTGGGCTCATTATAACGCCTAGCGCTCATGTCGTTTAAGTACCATGTATTCTTGTGCCGATTACAAGTGAACTGGGCGTGTTTGTCTTAAGATGAGTGGCCAGGATTCTTTTTGGCGTATTGCTATCTTGAGCCAGCAGAAAGCGCTTGCGCTAGAACCACCACAAACCTGGTCTAAAGTCATGTCGCAGTTGTTTACATGTTATTTTAATGGCGCATATAAGTGCGTCTACATAGGCATGTGCACAACGCACGTACCCTCCTGTCTGTTACACACAGGGGCGCGCACAAGCATGACTAAAATATCAAGATTACAATGTGAAATATTATTATTGTGTAGGCCATTATCAAAAAATGCATAATAATAAAAGGGTCCATAGGTCAAAGACCACATAGGCTTACCTGTCCCTCAGCGAAGGGGAATGCCACATTAAATTGCTTTCAGCCCACTCCATCAACATCCAGGCGATGTGCGATGGTACGGGACAATGGCTAGGAGTTGATAACACCTATATCAAGCCTGATGCGCAAATTGTCATTTACACCTAATGCGTGAATTGTCATTCAATGGAAAACTCGTACACTGCAATAGAGGGAAATTTGAGTTCTGAAAATGCACTTCAGATGTCATGACAATAGAGCTCTGTTTATCTAGGAATTCAGCCTGTAAGTGAATAGAATGGTTGTGACTGAAAAAGTTCAAAACCTTGTCCAGTGAATATTGCATTTTTTGTTTTGTAGCCTAGGCTACAGCGGATTTGCTGTGCATAAGGTTTTTTCGATAGCCTATGGTTAAAAAACGGAGATAAATGTCACTATGTTAACTGAATTGTAACCTAGCTATTCTTCGTCCTTCATATTTTTAAAATGACAATGGCATGGTTTCCATATTCTATCACCTTAAAACCCAGCTGATTTAACTTGCTATTTTATAACTGAACAAAAGATTTTAAAGAGAACTAAGTGTCTAATTAGAAACAAAAACAAATTTGCAGCACGTTACACAATTAATTCACAATTCATTTTAATGCCATTATCTGCATGTGCGCTTTAGAGGAGCGGGTCTGTTTCCCATGCTGTAAATCACACTTTTCACGGTCTTCCTGGGAAAGTGGATTGTTTTAAAGCATTACGCTATCAGTAAAACAGGTTGGTCACATTTCCATAAGCAGGACATTATAAAACAAGGGAAAATATGCGTGAACTTATGGGTTGCCAACCGGACAGCTTTATTGTATTTAGTGTCATCATTAAGGCAAAATTCCGTTATTTATTTTATTAATCAAAATTAGAATGCAGGTAGGCCTAATGAACTTCGGATGAAGCTTGAACATGAGTTCATTGCTTCATTGCATAATCAAACGAAATTCGTTAAACAAGCAGGCTAATTTGGCGTTTTCTAAGGTGAGACGGAAGTCATTGATAGCTTATTCTCAGCTGTTGCAGGTGCTTTTGACGAAATGTAATTTATTTTGTAAAATAACAGCACTGTCGGGAATTACCGGGAACTCATAATGGTTAGTCCGAATAATATTGATCATAGGCTACTATTGATCCATATAGCCTATTCCTTGATCGCACTAAACACGCACGAGCATGTCTGTTTCGCCATCATATAAGCAATCCGCCAAGGTGGAAAAGTAGGCTTTTAAAGGGAATGGGATATGACATTTTGATTGGGTTATTGCATGTCACGCCCAAGACACACCTATAATTAATGAAGAGACTAGGTTCAGCCCAGTTGCACCTTGCACCGTGCTTAGCGCCCAAAAAACACAACGTTAAAATAGCAAAAGTGGGCTTGGACACGCCCTAAATGCACTTAACGCCATGCGCTTAGACCAAGTGCTAAGATCGCCAAGATAGAGCCCATGGTCTGATTATCATCTGGTAATAGCTGCACCTACGACGTGTCATTTTTGGCAAGCACTGTAATATTGCACGACCTCTATTTACTTTGGCCCTTCAGAGGCTATTTCCACCTGGTTTCGACTAGTTTTATTTAAATGTCAATATCTAAAAAAATATTCCCTGCACATCCATGGTTTTAAGTTCGAACTGAAGAAGAAGCTGTATCATTCAGAAATTTGCTACAGAATACATTTATTTCAGAATAGTCACATACAGTATATATATAATAACCATAACATACGTCGCCTAATGTATTGAAATATGTTTAAAAAAGAACGTACGAAAGCGCGTGTGTATTTACACAAGAACAGCAACGTATTTCAGCCCTAAGTGTGACAGGTGGTCGCTGTGGAAATTTGGCAAAATATAACAAGATAAACTCTTCAGGGTTCATCAGAAAACAGCTGTAGCTGAATATACTGGTAAGTAAGTAGTAAACCAAAAGTGCAGCAGTTACTGTATATAGTACAGTAAGCAAGGGAAAACGGCAAATGCTCATTTGTACAACGTTTTAAAAAAATATTATTGTTTCTATACGTGAACATGATTTTATTAGTGTGTATAAACGGTGCATTTTATGCATTTTACAGTCTGTGGCTGCAGCCAGAGGAGGGTCGTAAGTGCTTTGGGCTATTAATAGCACCCTCCTAATTTAACGTCAATTAAAGGTTGGATTTTTCTCATTTTTTCAGTGTGAGATTAAGCTAATTCACCAAACACCCTTTTTACTTATCTTTACCAGGGGTGCCAATAATAGTGGAGGGCACTGTATTCATGTCCTTACGGACTTGACTTCCTGGATGTGGATAACTGAAGGCCTGTGATTTAAATATTGTGATCTAAATTGTGATATAAAAAAGCTGGAATTCACGCTTATTGTGACAAAACGTGTGCAATTATAATTTTTTCAGAATCCACTGGAATTGCCCAAAATGGCAGAATGCAAAAAAACCAGCAAATACAACAGCGTTCCAGCAGCTTCACTCCTAATTACCAAGTTATAAAATTACTGAATGATAAAAACAACAGGCAAGAGGCTCTTTTTAATATTACCATCCATCCTCTGTGAAACGTAAATATTATAACTAAGAATGAGGCATGCTTATGTAACGAGTATGGAAAGAGGGAAGCTTAATCAGAGTTTCAGGGTGAGGTTTGAGTCCCGCTCCACTCATTCATCCAAATATTCCAAAGCGAGCGCGCTCCCAATCGGCTAAAGGCTCAATCGCCGATAGCTAAGGGCAACGTCGTTATTTTGAACCTGAGGGTTGCGTCGCCAGAGAGTGTTGTCACGGTAACCTGCTACGAGGCCTTCGCTTTACCGCACCTCACTGTGCTTACTAGCGAACTAGCCGAGCTACACCCACTACACTTATTAAAATGACAAGATATAGCCTGTCATAAGCATCACTTAGAAATCCACATTATACTGCCTGTATGAGTTGCAATTTTTCAAATATGTGTTTTAATACACGAGAAATACAGCGGTCATACTCAAACAGTAATTTCTCTATCTTTTGGCAAAAAAACAGTCACTGACAACAACACTGTATCCTGAGAATAAATTAGAAAATTATTTTTAATAATATGGTAATGACAGTGGCAACCTGACGATAATCTGAAACTTTACGGAACGAGGCGTAACACAGGTAGAAATATACTTACTGTAGAACAGAATAATATCCAGCCTCTCTCCACTGCACACTGACCCTCAGCCTGCAGAGCACAAGTACAAACCCACACAAAAGAGGAACTGCTCATATGTCGCCTTTAGTGAAACATGCTCGGGATGTGATGCTGTGAATATTTTTGGTTAACATTCATAGAGAAGGCGTGCAACATTTCCACCCCTTTCTGATATTCAACTTCTTTTTCCCTGTTATAATACAGTAATATGAACATGCTGAAATACGGAATTTGTTTTACAAATATTTCTCTGACGATCACAGTGCTTTGACTTCACAACAGTCATAGAGTCTGCTTTTGCAGCATAAGGAAATACGCATTCATGCCACAAACACAAACAGTCAGCAGAGAAACATGCAAAGGAGAATGGAGAAAAGAGGACCTAGTGCAAAAATATTCAAATAATACTCTTCACAATTCTGACATTTACAGTTACTATGGAAACACTGCAAAGTTAAAGTAAAACCCTCCTATATCCCCTCATGTCACAAAGTGCCCTATGATAAACAGATGAAGTTATTCTACACTTTCAGTGCCTTTGACTAAAAGATCAGAAAGATGCATTAGGCCTCATGTATGCACCTGTTCTCATGTATGTGTTCTGATTAAAATGTTATTATTTTTTATGTGTTTCTGACAGCATACTGACATGCGTTTTCTTCCCACTGTAATACACATACATAACACAGCACGAACGCACGCACGCAAACACACACACACACACACACACACGCACACACACATACATGCATGCATGTATGCATACAGACACAACTTTGTTGCTGAACTTTCATTCCACAGCCTTACATTAGGCCATCTAATGGCTAAGACCAGCTCACGAACAAAGACAAGCTTACTGTGTAAGACTCACAGTTTCAGCCTCTGTTAAATATTACAGATGCATAAATAAATTGATATAACAACATTATTATTATTATCATTGATATACTGTATGTGTGTTATACGTAATAATGTAATAAATATTATACGTAATAATTGCATTTAAAAAAATAAAAAAACTCAACTGCAACACTAATGGCCTTCCGCTAAACTGCAGGTATTCCACTTGGCCTTGAAAGAGAGTCCTGGTGCTTATAAGCTATAAGCTCTCTCCGATTCTAGGTCCTCTAAAATAAAAATAATCTCCAGTTTCTATTCAAAAGAGTTGCTGAACTAACTCATAATAATGCAGAAAATTACCCTCAAATTCAAATTTTTTGTTGCAGTAATGATTCCTTGATTTTTTTTAGTGGTAAAAGATATTTGCCTCCACACCAGTTAGTGGCAGCTTTATTGAAAATATAGAACTGCCTGCTAGACACACAGGCTAACAATGTGTATGGGAGGTTTGGATCTGGACTTAGGAAGCACCAGCACTGAGACGGCCCTTAATTGCCTAAGTAATGAATGATTTGTGTCTCTCCCTGGATTGTGGCTGTATTTCCATTCTTGTCCGACGTGACATTAGTGCTGCCTTTGATACTATAGACCACCATATTCTCTTCCGCAGGCTAGACAATTCAGTTGGTCTCACTGGGCAAGCTCTTGTGTGTTATGTGTCGATCTCAGTTTGTTAGGGTAGACAATAAGTCATTTGAGTTTTCAAGGGTAAACTTTGAAGTACCACAAAGATCAGTTGTGGGTCCTTTTTTCTTTACATGCTAATTATAAGCAGCCATGGTGCTAACTATCACAGCTATGCAGATAACACACACAACTTTATACATCAGTTAAACCAGGTGAAGTTGACCAGCTGGAGCAAAGGAGAGGTCTGTCTTTACCACGTAAAGGCCTGGATGACCCAACATTTCCTCTTATTGAATTCAGGTAAGACTGAGATATTAATACTTGGGCCCACATCTCTGAGATAAATTCTGACAGTTTTCTTTAAATTTAGATGGCTTCTCTGTCTCCGCCAATGCAGTCGTTAAAAACAACTTTGGCGTAACTATTTATTCAGATCTCTCCTTTCAGGCCCACATTAATAATATCACTAGAGTAGCCTTCTTCAAGATGTTGAAATGGTTCTGTAACCTCTCAGCTCGATTACTGTTTAGTTGAGTAACAATGAAAACCAGCAGACCCTGCGGCTCACTCTGTGCTCTGCCCCTCAAAGATAGTTGATCATCTGACTAGATGCAAGTATTCACTTGCAAATCAATGCAGCATGGCACAGTCATAGGCCCTGTCCGAATCAGCACTCTTCAACACTATTGAGTAGTCTCGGTGAGTAGATAGGACGAGAAAGTCGTTGAGTAGGTGAACATTTTTCAAATCTCAGTATACTTGAAACACCCGGATGAGACACACTTCCGGGATTTCGCTGAGTACACTCGGGAGCACACTTTTAAAGAAGTACACAAACATTTTGGTCACATAAATATGACATGAAACTTTGTTTTAAAAACAATATGGCTTCGCTGACATTTTCCTTCAAATACAACAAAAACAACGCGTGACATGGCAGTGCAAGGGTGGGACGCAGGGTTGCCAGATCTTTTCAGCCAAATAGCTACTCAAAACTAGCCCACGATATATTTTTAACCGAAACCAACATATTTTAAATAGAAATCATCATATTTTTACTTTTTAAAATAAATGCATGCTTTGTGTTACGAACCAGATACGAGACGAACCCAAGTGCAACGACCAGGAGACAGATTCACAGAAAAGGGGCTTTATTTAATTAAGTGTTGGGGTAGTCCCAACACTGTACAGGAATGGCAAACACACAGTATAACACAGGGTATGCTAGGGAGCCCGGAACGGGCTGCTCCAAGCCGGAGCTGGATTGGCAGGTCTGGAACGTACTGTTCCAAGCCGGAACTGGACTGGACTGGAACTGGACCGGGAGGTCCACACTGGGATCAGGGTCTGGAACGGAATGTTCCAAACCGGAACTGGACTGGACTGGAACTGGACCGGGAGGTCCACACCGGAATCAGGATCTGGAACGGATTTGCTCCAAACCGGAACTGGACTGGACTGGAACTGGACCGGGAGGTCCACACTGGAATAGGGGTCAGGAACGGAATGTTCCAAACCGGAACTGGACTGGACTGGAACTGGACCGGAAGGTCCACACTGGAATCAGGGTCTGGAACGGATTTGTTCCAAACCGGAACTGGACTGGACTGGAACTGGACCGGGAGGTCCACACAGGGATCCGAGTCAGGAACGGATTGTTCCAAACCGGAACTGGACTGGACAGGTAGGTGCACGACTCACACCTGGACTGGACTGGAACTAGCTGGGGAGCGACTCACTACGGCAGGACTGGAACTGGACCGGATTGACTGCACCGGTACAGAACAAAACAAACAGAGGGGGATTAGTGCAAGGGAAGGCACGGAAATGACCGGGAGGTTCTCACGGAGGTGCAGGGCTAGACAGGTAGGTGGTTGGTGAAGCACGGCAGGGCTGGGTAGTGTGGCGTAGCTGCGGTAGGTCCGGATGGAGCTGACTGGTCCCCAGAGCTCCCGGAACCGTAACCGAAGAACTAGGTGGCTTCTTCGGCCGGACAGGAACAACTGGAGGGTAGCCAGGTATAACGCCAACCCGGAGCCTACACGCGCTGGAGGTGGAGGTACCGCAACACACACAACGAATGCGGGGGAAACGAACACTGCCACGGGAGAATGGGAGCTGGGTTAGATGGAGGAGAAGGGAAACAGGTTAGCTGCATGCACAACAGGAATTAACGAGGAGGTAAACTACCAATCTGTAGTTACGAGCGGAACCAAAGCTGTAAGGGGATAATATCCCACAACCAAGCGAGTAGTTCGTAGTAAAAGACCAGGGAAACAACGAGCATTAACACCGAGTGACGATAGTTAACGAACTGGCGCCGACTGGCAGCCAGCCGAAGGAATATATAGTGAGGTTAATGAAAGAACTAAATAAGGAACAGGTGTGGAAATAAAACGGGAGTGATTACGAAACACCAGGTGAGGAAATGCATGCAACAAGGGGGGAAGGAGTGAAAAGGCGGAAGTAAGGTAAGACAACCAGACGAACAAGACAGGGAAGGAAACGCCTAGTCCGCAGCAGCGGGGAAAACACGGACAAAAGGATCCAACATGACACGGAGGGAAAACAGGAAAACACGGAAAACGAACAGGAAGGGAGCGGAACATTACACTTTGTGACTTTTAATTTTTAACTGTGACTGCACTTTGAAAGTATCCCAATTTAGCTGTAAAACCGCGGACATGGCAACACTGGTGGTACTTCCACATTACGGTTGGAAAATAGTATGGCGGATATTTTCCGTGGACTGCTAAACAGTGCACATTAAACAGCACACTTCTCTGCCAGTGCACTGCACGCAGGAGACAGGGCGCAGTAGATAGGGCTCTGATCAGACTCGTCAGACTGTAGTCCATCTAGGAACTAACTGGACAGGGAACTTGATAAATACTGTGTTTACATAATGTATAATATAGAGACTACAGCATTTTCACTGGGTGTGCTGTGGTAACGTTGTGTAGGCTGAATAAAAATGGCAGTTACAAATAACACCAGAAAGTATGGAGCCCCTTAGGTGACATGGGCAAAGAAAAATTTAAAATTCTTCCCAAAGAAGGGATCCTGAATGGAGAAAAGGTTACAGAAAAAAAAAATTCTCCTCATGTCACCTCAGGGGCCGCAAAACGAGAATTTATTATTTTTTTACCAGAATTAATTTTTTCTCCCATGTCACCTTAGGGACTCAAGAAAGAGATTGTAGTCGGACAAAAAAGCACATCCAAGGTGGACATGCCCTTATGGAAATGTAATATACTGCAGTATATTTTAAATATATTGTGAAGATAATTTTGATATATTTAGAATATACCGCAGCATATTCTTTTTCCATAGGGGCAAAGTTTAATAAAGTATCTTGGAATGAAGTAAATACATTAATTTAGCAGACAGTACACTTTCTATATACGCTTTATGATATTGAGAAAAATACTCAAAACAGCACACGTTTTAATAAGTATACTAAAGTAGCCTACATCTAAACTTAAGTACATGTTTCAGTATACTCTTCAGAAATACACAACCATAACATGTAAAATACACTGGATGAAAACAAATTGTTAAAAAGTAGTAATTAAATTCAACTTAAAATAGGTACATGCAGTAACACACTTGATAGATATGCTTAAGCATACTTAGAAATATACTCAAAATAGCAGGCCTACACTTTAAAAAAGTATACTACAGTACAGCTTAACTTCAGTACTACAAGTTTCAGTATACTTTTTAGAAATATACTATAATGTCACATAAAATACACATTGTAAAAATTACTTTTAAGCAGTAATTCTTAAGTTAAACTTTAAACTATTACAGGCATTAACACACTTTTGATGAATCTACATAAGCACAGTAAGAAATATACTGAAATGTAGTACACTTTGAATAAGTATACTATAGTACAACTTAAGTTTGGTAAACATCTTATACTTTTTATAAGTATACATAAACTACACTTACAGTACATTAATGGCTATCATACTATACCTGTACTTTGAAATTGCACATGAAAGCACATAAGTACCAAAAATGCAGCCAAAATAAAAGCCACCATAATTTAGAACTAAATAAAGATCCAGTTGAAGTTTTGTTTTCATCAATAGTTCTCAAAAAGATTATACTGAAAAACTGGGTTTCATTACACACGCCAAAAATCCATCAATGGAAAGACTTTATACTATCTCCTAATCGAGAGAAATATCTCTAAAGAGAATAAAAAGAAACCTCATTTGAAATGACATATGGAGAAATTATCTTATGTTTGTCTCTGTGATTGTATGTTTGTCTGTGTGATTGTATGTTTGTCTGTGTGATTGTATGTTTGTCTGTGTGATTGTATGTTTGTCTCTGTGATTGTATGTTTTTCTCTGTGATTGTATGTTTGTCTCTGTGATTGTATGTTTGTCTCTGTGATTGTATGTTTGTCTCTGTGATTGTATGTTTGTCCCTGTGATTGTATGTTTGTCTCTGTGATTGTATGTTTGTCTCTGTGATTGTATGTTTGTCTGTGTGGATCGATTTATTTATTCATGGGTATCTGTCTTTACATTTGTTAGTTGTTATATCTGGTCAGATGAATGGTGTTATTATGTATGTCTTATGTAATTTGATTTATGATAATGCAATTATTGGTTAAAATGGTAAAAATGTAAATAATGTTTAAAAAATTAAATTAAAAATATTAATAATAAGCAGTACCATACATTATATAAATATATGGCAAGTATACTCTCAGAAAAGTACATTTGGGTAGAAATATACTTATACAAACTTTAAAAACACTTTGTTTGCTAAAAAGAAATAATAATAAAAAGTCCAAGCTACTGAATAACGGTGTACTGGAGCCTGAGTCTTCATTTACGGACTCATAAAAGCATTAAGGCTGTGCCTTCTTCTTTTTAAAGACCACATTGGAGTACTGACATTCTGGCTCCTCCCCCTGCCCCGCCCTATCCTCTACCTTCCCCTTCTTGGTTTTCTTCTTGACTGCCACCTGTGAATAGACCACGTCGTCCCCTCGGCCTGCAGCCACATCCTGGCCCTGTGTCTCCACGGACTGGGGGGAGTGCTTGATGGAGGCGTAGTGCATGCCTTCCAACTCATCCCCGATTTGGCCCTCTGTCAGGGGCAGTGTCTGTGGGTCTGTCCCCCCCCAGCTCTGGGGCCCTGGGCGGGGTGGTTACTATGGCATGGTTGGAGTAGACGGGGTCTTCTTCTGCTGGACTTCTGCTGGGAGGACTCTGCAAAGCAAGCGTGAGAATGTGAGTGTATGTGTGTGTGTGTGTGTGTGTGAGAGAGAGAGGGTGTAAGAATGTGAGTGTATGTGTGTGTGTGTGTGTGTGTGTGTGTGAGAGAGAGAGAGAGAGGGTGTGAGAATGTGAGTGTGTGTGTGTGTGTGTGTGTGTGTGAGAGAGAGAGAGAGAGCGTGTGAGTGTGTGTGTGTGTGTGTGAGAGAGAGAGAGAGAGAGAGAGAGAGAGAGGGTGTGAGAATGTGAGTGTGTTTGTGTGTGTGTGTGTGTGTGTGTGTGTGTGTGAGAGAGAGAGAGAGAGGGTGTGAGTGTATGTGTGTGTGTGTGTGTGTGTGTGTGTGAGAGAGAGAGAGAGAGAGAGTGTGTGTGTTTGTGTGTGTGTGTGTGTGTGTGTGTGTGAGAGAGAGAGAGAGAGAGAGAGAGAGAGTGTGTGTGTGTGTGAGAGAGAGAGAGAGAGAGAGAGAGAGAGAGAGAGAGAGAGAGAGAGAGAGAGAGAGAGAGAGAGAGGGCAAATTGGAAACTCCCTGTGGAAAGTACTTCAGATATATCATATATATGCAGAATTTACCTGAATTCAAAATAGTATCACTTACTTTGATTTATACTTTTGCTCCATATTGCAGCATGGAGTGTGCACACAGTGTGTGTGTGTGTGTGTGTACATACGTGTGTATGTGTGTGTGTGACACAGGGCTCAGACTCACCCCGTCTGTCACAGCTTTGATGTCTTTCATTCTACTTCCAGAACACCGTCTTTCTCTCTTTTTCCTAAAAACAACACACAACATCACTGCCGACAGACCTCACTGTCATTATTATCTCCATGGAGATCAACGTTATTAAAAATGTAAATTGCATTTCAGCATCACACAGGGCTGCACTTTAGCAAAGTAGCACAGATCAGCAAATCAAAACCAAGCAGGAGTGGATTCCAGCCTTCCTCCCTCAGTTCAGGGTGAATGATTGGCACACAAAAAAATAAGGCGCAAGAAAGCATCCACCAATCTCTGTTTGCGTTGTTCTGTTTGTTGTTACCAACATGCTCGCTGATTGGTGGAGATCCTCTGTTTTCTTTTGAGGAGGAAGGAGACATCACAGCAATCCTAGCCCTCCAAAATGATCTCTGCTTTAGATTAGATGAACAACATGCATATCATTCAGAACCACAGCCAATAAGAAATGGCAGTGAGATATGGAGCCTCTGTGGTGTGTGAGCCGGTGAAGCAAAACTGTATGCAGCTTGAAATCATCAATCCACCGAGCAGCGAGACTAAGCGTAATCATGAGGCTAACAACGAAGATCCACATGTCTGAGGTGAAGTGGATTACAGCGTTGTTGGCAAGCAGTTCTGCAATGTTACTGAACATCTCTGGTAGACAAATGTCTCAGAAATAGTATTCACTCGGGAGCATATATCGGGGCTCAAGATGCCCTAAAATTTCCAAAAGCTTATGTCCTCGCCAACCGAGAAAGGCTGGTCATCCAATTAAATTAATTCCAATACTTTATGGAAAATGGCTTGAGCTTTTTTATGAGTTCTGGTTTAAATTATTTTGCATTCTCAACTGCTTGAGCCACCAAGGTATTTGCCAGAGGTGGAGTGGGTGTTTTATTAGCTGCAATGTTAGCTTTGATAAATTCTTCATGTTCCTTTGAATGTCATGCTTCCGTGGCAAATTTTTAGCAGTCGGTAAGAGCGGGAGGTTCTTTCTTTGTTTTTCTATTTTCTAAGCGCTCTAGTCTCTGAGCCTTTTTCGCCTGCGCTGGGTTCTTATTTATTTATTGCATTTCCTCTGTCTTTTCGAGAGCTTGCTGTGATCTCTCGTGTCTACGAGTTTGCCCGCCGTACAGCAATACCACACGCCAACCTCAGCCTCCAGGTTCCCACATTACACCCCAACTTCTCTTTCTTGCCAAACTTCTGCATATGTTTGTACAAACAGCGGCCACCGCATCAGCAAGAGCAAAAGATCCCCCATTTACTGCTACAAACAGGGGTTTTAACCATTCTAGAGAATCCAAGTGAGGCACACGTACCTTAATGTTTAGAATACTCACTTAATCAATAAGTGAAGTGAGTGTCACAAGTAATGAGGTACATCCAGAAGAAACAGATCGTGAACTTCTAGTACCGTGAAAAAAATATGTACTAAAAGGATTTGTTCACCAATTCGTTCACTGCTCTCGTTTAGACTCTCGTTTGGTTATCATTCATTCAGTCTCATGTGACAATTACTAAATTATATTTTAATTCTACTTTAATTTGGCAACTGATAATATGGCGTGAAAAAGTGCCAGTTACAACACTTCATTCTTCGAGACGTGAATATGAATTCTCCTCAAAATCAATCTCCCATTCTGAAAATAATTGCCAGAGTGATACGTTTCACATCACTGGGGCAGCCACGCCCACTCTCAATGTCATAGCAACACATGGAGTTGAAGAGGCGTATTGGGCTGCATTCTATGTATGGAAGATGCTATACAAATAAAGTTTATTATATTATATGGGACAGGGCAAGTAACATATCGATATGAGCGCAATTACAAAATTATGACCCCAGCAGCAGGGTTGAGTAATATAATACAATGTCATGAAATTAGGGCGAGGTTTCCCTTTATACTGACATTCCAGGCCCCTGTTTCTCTTACTTTAGAATGAGCTGCATTATGAGGCATATAATCATCATAGTAGCAGCACCAGCAGCAGCACCAATCAGCAGCCAGTCAATGCTGAAACCTGAACAAAGGCACAAAATACGCATTTATTCACCCAATCACAGGGAGAGACAGGCCCAAAAACAACATTAAGTTCCCTCTCCAATATGATACATGCATTAATCCTTTAGTAAAGTAACATACACTCACAAATAAACTCATTTATAAATTAATTAATTAATTATTTAACCATTTAACCAACACTATTTTGACAGTCCTTTAAATAAACGTCCACCTCTGTATATTAGTGCCTGATGTATAACATGTTAAAGAAGAGACATGTGTGCCCGTTTACCCAAGTGTTGCGGTGGAGACGGAACGTGGAGCCTGAGGCTGGAGGAGCCGAGAGTGTTGGTGCTGAGGCAGAGGAGAGTGGGCGTGTCTCCCTGTGAGTGGCGCATGGTGAGGGAGCTCCTCAGGCCTGTGTTCCCCAGCTGCTCCTCACTGATAACTCTGTCAGTAGAGTTAGTGACCCGCAGTCCAGACACACGCCACTCCATGCTGGGAGAGGGATTCCCACGGCTCTCACAGGAGCAGCTGATCTCTGCTTCAGTTCTGCTGCAGCTCCCAGAGTCAGAGATCTGAGGCATGTCTGAACACAGGATGCCGCAGTGACAATTATCACAGTTGTACACAAACAAACATCAATAATATGATTATGATAATGCAATTTTATAATAAATGCCAACACTGAACATACATTTTATATCCAGATGTACAGTTGTTGAGTTATCCTTGCCATGTTGATTCTGTGCTTCACAGTAGTACTGTTCACTGCCACTGGACTCAGTCACATTGAAGGTGAGATTCGGTTCAGTTCCTACAGTGTTCATCTCTCTCCCATTCACTTTATACCAGGTGTAGTGCTGCACTGGTGGGTTGGCATTACTGCTGCAGGTCAGAGTCACAGAGCTGCCCTCTAACACTGAACCAGAGGGACTGACGGACACTGAGGTGTTCTTAGGAGGATCTGGAAGATATGAAAATATGGCATTGGTTTTTGTTCCTGTATATGTTTGTACTGATTGCATCATCTGTACTGATTGTGCCATAATTTCACCTTTAAAAGACTAAGTGATATGTGATTGGTCATTGTTCCCAAAATATAAAATTGGAAATAGAAATTAAATTAGGGAAAGTTTTGCATTCATACTATAAAGATGAAAATGACTGCTGATCGAATGGATAATCAAGTAATATTGATTATCTCCTGGGCTTATTCTTAAAAGCACAAACCCAGCTCTCTTACATAGAACTCTGAGAGTCAGATTGGTGTTAGATGTCTTCTGAATGTCTCCTTGTTGCAGTTTGTAAAGCGCCCTGCAGGTGATCTTCTGCCCATGGTGGAGGTGGGAAGCAGTGAAGGTCAGAACAGAAGACACAGATTTGGTTTGATCCTCATTCTCTTGCAGTTGATCCACACTGTCACTCAGTCTGGGGGTCCATGTGAGATTTGGGGGGAGTTTGGGACACGGGGCTGCAGCAGAGCAGCTCAAACTCACAGAGGTCCCCTCCATAACCTCCACCTTCTCTGGGGTTAACTTGGGTTTGGGTGGAGAGGCTAGGAGACATGGAGACATGAGGACGGGTTACTGTCTGTCTGAGGATTGGAGACTCACACACCACTCTGAACACAAACTAATCACCACATCAACAGTGTCTGACTAACATACAGAATTTACAATATGAAATCAGTATTTACAATGTGAAATCAGTATTTACAATGTGAAATCTACCAACCATTCATTCATCTTTGCAATCTTTACTCTGTTTCATATAAGGTATTTTTCTCTTAGAGGACAGCATTTGTACCTCCTGTAACTAATCTTAAAAACATAGGTTCTTTACATCAGCACAAAGCCACACAATGAAAGGCATAACAGTAGATGCAGTACCTTGTACATTAATTTTGACACCTGGAGAAAAAGTTCCCTTGAGACGATTTGGGCATTCCAATCTGAAGAAATATGTATCACTGTAATCCAGAGGGAAGCGGTCCAGAATTGTGGTGCAGTTCTTCTTCAACAGGTCTCCAATTAATGTTCCTTTAATTTTGTTCTGTTCAGGTGTTGACGCAGTTATACTGGAATCAAACATTATTGTTCCCCCAGTATCAGTTTTTTTCCATATTCCTTTAGCCTCAGGTACCAGATCGTTGTCATATTCAGATGGGATATCAAATGTGCAGGGAATCAGCACACAGGATCCAGCCAGAGCTTCTATACTCTGAGGCATCCATGTTGCCCAGTCTCTGCTCAGGGCTCCTACAACACACACAACACAACTCTGTAAATGCAGCAGCCGTATGGGGATTTGGATCAGTTTCTTACACACAACAGCACCTTTACAGACCTTGTAACACTTACATTTTGCTGCATTGATATGTTTATTCATATCAAACAACCAAAAGCATTACTCACTTAAAGCTGCAATAAAAGTTAATATATAAACACTACATATAAAAAAAAACACATCCAAAAAAGTTAAACACAAATTCCCTATTAAGTTAAAATATTTACAAACATAGATCCCTTTGGAATACTGTACATCCCTACATTATAGAGTTAGACTCCGCCCCTTTCAGGACCTACCTTGCAGCAGGCAGCCAATGAGGATGAATCTCTCCACTTCAATCATGTCTCTGAGGAGGAGAGGAACTGAAGTTAAAAAACAGCACAGACACCCTCTGGAGAACATTACACTTTCATTAGAAATAATAAATAATTTAGAGCCAAGGAAACTGCTATAAAAATACATGGCACATTGTAATACATGCAGGCATATTATTTGTCAAATTGTTTCATCATAGGGTAATGTTCAAATAACATGTTTTGTTTTTAGTGTTTATTAGTATGTGTAAAATATATTTTTATTTATTATTCATATGTAGCTCGAGGGTAGGCCACCCTACGGACTGCACCACATGCCTCTCCATAAACACAATCCTTTAATACACCTTAAAGCTGAATGCAGAACATATTTAATAGCCATAGGGCTTACGGAAGAGTTTAGACTAGATATTCCAATCAAAAACATTTACATTTGTAAAGGAAAGTAATATTTTAGCATGTATCTTGGATGATAGTACTGTCAACACTCTGTACACAATAATATATTAATATACCCATGTCCTCATAATGTAAAGGTGCAGTCATGATGAATGTACAGCAGTAATTCAGAGTGAACCACTTTTTTAGCTCCTCCCCTCTGGCTAAAGTATCAGAACACATAAAACTAAAAGAGTGCACTTCCTGTATGTCTCTTATTCTGAAGCTATTTGCAAGTGTGACTTCCTGGTACTGCAGCAACACTGTGGCCCTACCCTACAGTGGTAATTACTATTAGTGTTTTATTGTTCTCATATGGTACACAGCTTTAAATTCACTTACAAATTATACTGCATGTACATACAGTCATGGACGAAAGTGTTGGCACCCCCTGTAAAGATGAGCAAAAAGGGTTATACAAAATGCACCGTTTGGTGAATTAGCTTAATCTCACACTGAAAAAACAAGAAGAATCCAACCTTTAATTGATGTTAATTTATTATGAGAAAAAAAAATCCCACATCAAGAAATAATTATTTTTAACAAAACCACATTGGCCACAATTATTGGCACCCCTGCATTTATATATAGAATAAAGTAATAATTTTTAATATTTGGTCATATATCCTTTGCATGCCATGACTTCCTGATGTCTGTGACCCAACAACATCAAAAGACTCTTGATATCTTATTTTCTGGTACTCTTACAAGCGATACTATAACATCTCTGCATTTGAATGGATCTCTATGGGAATTGGGGGGTGGGTCTAGATTTAGCTGTAAATTACACTGGAACAGTATGGAACACATGGTTGGCTAAATGGCTGTAAGTCATCAAGGGTCTGACGTATCAAACAAGCTTTAATCCATCACTCTGTTGCCAGATATGCAGTAGATATGGATGAATAACTTGAAGGGTTTCTTCTCCTGACTTATTTTTCCATAGAGTTCAATAGGAAAATTTGTCAGGAGAAACAACCCTTAAAGTGATCCATCCATATCTACTGCATATCTGGCAGCAGAGTGATTGTTTAAGGCTTGTTTGATACCTCAGACCCTTGTTGACTTACAGCCATTTTACCAACCATGTATTCCATACTGTTCCAGCATAATTTACAGCTAAATCTAGTCCCACCCCCCAATTCCCATAGAGATCCATTCAAATGCAGAGATGTTATAGTATCGCTTGTAAGAGTACCAGAAAATAAGATATCAAGAGTCTTTTGATGTTGTTGGGTCACAGACATCAGGAAGTCATGGCATGCAAAGGATATGTGACCAAATATTAAAAATTATTACTTTATTCTATATATAAATGCAGGGGTGCCAATAATTGTGGCCAATGTGGTTTTGTTAAAAATAATTATTTCTTGATGTGGGATTTTTTTTCCTCATAATAAATAAACGTCAATTAAAGGTTGGATTCTTCTTGTTTTTTCAGTGTGAGATTAAGCTAATTCACCAAACAGTGAATTTTTTATAACCCTTTTTGCTCATCTTTACAGGGGGTGCCAACACTTTCGTCCATGACTGTATATTGACATCTTTTTATTTAAAAAAAAAAATAAAGTGTTGTTATTTAATTGTGGAATTAAACGTGATAAAGCATAATTTCCTTGAAACTCATATGGGAAATGAGTTTAAAAAGGGAAAAGGTCAAATGGCTTATTAATATTGTGGTCTTCTTTCAGTGCTTATAATGCATATTTCCACATAGACGTTATATTGCCTGTATGAGCTGCAATTTCTATTGCAATTTGCTAAATTTATTTTAAGAGATATACAGTGTTAATACTCAAACTTTAATTTAGAAAATCACTGAAAACCACAATGTCTCCTGTTAATATGCTTCCATTATTGAGAGGATAAATCAACTTCCGAACAGTTATTTTTAATTAAACTTCAATAAATGTGGCAGCATTAAGATAATCTGTAGTTTGAGTGAGCCACGCATTAGACAGGTAGAAATATACTTACTGTAGAACAGAAGAATATCCAGCCTCTCTCCACTGCACAATGACCCTCGGCCTGTAGAGCACAAGTACAAACTCACACAAAAGAGGAACTGCTCATATGTGGCCTTTTGTGAAAAAATACTCAGGACGTGATGCTGTGAATATTTTTGGTGAACACTTATATAAAATGTGTGGCCATATGCAACATACCCACCCTTTTCTGAAACAACAACTGAAATTCAACTCGTTTTTCTGTGTCATAATACAGGAATATGAACATGCTCAATTACTTCGTTTTACAAATATTTCTCTGACGATCAAACTAATTTGACCTCATAACACAGATAAAGAGTCTGCTTTAACAGGTGAAGCAGAATAAGTAAATCAGCATTAATGCCCAAACACAAAGTCAGCAGAGAAACAACTAAAGGAGAATGGAGAAAAGAGGAGCTACTGCACAAAGACACAAATAATACTCTTCACTATTCTGACATCAACAGTAACTATGGAAACCCTACAAAGTAACACTGAACCTTCCTATAATGTTTGGGTTGATATGATATCCAAAAGGACTTTTTGTATTTGTATTTCAACTTCAAATTGTTGATTTTCTTCTGCAAAAATCTTTCAGACATCCTAAAGAATTAGGAAGTGAAGCGTTTAGGTGAAATATCACATGAATTCCTTTAATCGTATGAGCAGCGCCACGGACAGCGACGTTAATGAGCTCTTAAGAGGTGAGTGCACGTTCTCAAAGATGATCATAACTCTACGATGCTTTTGGGAAAGTGGGTGATAATGATGTGTGATGCTTTCTGTGGTGTGAATCGGCTTTTCTACATCGACCTGTCAGGTCTGTGTTACTCAGTTTGTCATGAAAGTGCCCTGAAATATTCAGCCCACGACACTAGCGTAACTAGCGGGGTGCAGGGAGGGCACTCGCCCCCACTGGAGGCAAACACAATTTAAATAAAATAAAAATCAGAAATGAATTATTGTCAACAGTGTGGGCATAACTGAACAAAATATCGGCCACAGCCTATATTTAAAACATGGGGAAATATTTTCATTAATATCACAGTACTTTGAAAAAACGTTCTCTTTTGGTCCTACCTTGGTCATCGAACAACGTTACAAACATGACCGTCACAGTACTTTGAAACATGTTCTCGTTTGGTCCTACCTTGGTCATGGACCAACGAAACAAACATGACCATCACAGTACTTTGATAAACGTTCTCTTTTGAGCCTACCTTTGTCACAGAAAAAGGTTACAATATGACCGTCACAGTACTTTGAAAAACATTTTATTTGGGTCCTACCTTGGTCATAGAAGAACGTTACAATATGACCATCACAGTACTTTGAAAAACATTCTCTTTTATGTAAATTTAAATTCACCATAGACCCCCTGCATGTGTACACTAGCATTTAATTCACACAAACACCTTAGTCCTCAATACATTTTACCTTTATTCAAGGAATAAACATTAAATAAACATTAAACATATAGAATAAATGCAAGTGATAATTACAGTAAAGGAAGGACTATGGGTTTTGCATATCTCTGAAGATGTTCATGACATCACTGTGGCTTACTGGAATAGTTTTCCTCAATTAGGCTATGAGGCAAGTAATATATATTTTTTTATTATTTTCATCACAAAACTGTGCACATTTTAACATCATTATTAAATATTGTGGAAACAGATCTCTGCACTCCATTTTAATTAAGTCTACGAGTGATTTAAAGTAAAACCCTCTCATATATCTCCTCATGTCACAAAGTTCCCATCGATCGAAACATATGAAATTACTCTACACTTTCAGTGCTTTTGATTAAAAGATGAAATAGATGTATTGGGTCGATATCCTCATGGAAGCATCTGTTCTCACCATAATGCACACAACATAGAAGGCACACACACACACACACACACACACAGCCTATCATGCCACTGATTCGGAAGCATGCTGTTGGCTGCCCAAGCTCCAAAGGCATGTGAAGTAGGCAATGTCAAGATGTGGGGTGATGCCAGCTAGTACCCAGTCACAAGAGGAGAACACCAGACAGGGCTAAAGGAAGAGGAAGAGGTGTAAGCTCTGCCCAAATGCTACTGACCGTAAAACAAGATGTTGCTGTGAAAAGTGTAACAGGCCAGTGTGCAGTGAGCACTGCGCCAAACACCTGATTTGTAATGGCTCTATGCACTAGGAGAATAGACAACAAGAAAATAAAACAAAGAAAAGCGCACACTGTTGCTGTTTAATGAATTAAGTTGTTAATAAAGTTTTTTTTTTTTTTACAAACATATTGTTTCTGTTTAGAGCTTGAAAAACAGAGTTACTGTATGTACCGTGTGTATGATATTTGCTGAAAAGTAAAAACAAAACATATTTAAAGCATTCTTGTGAGTCCAAATAACTATAACATAGCCACACACACACACACACACGCACACACACACACATATACACACACACGCACACAGGGACACACGCTCGAGCATGGGCATCCACACTCACATCTAGTAAAAAATGGGGGAAAGATACTTTTAAAGATCAAAACAAGATATGTAATGAATTTCTGTATCATTACATAATTAAAATAATTTATCTCAGAGATATAGCAAAGAAGCACTCAGCCATGGGGAGGCATGGTGGTGCAGTGGATAGCACTGCTGCCTCACAGTAACAAGGTCCCGTGCTCTAATCCCAGACGGGACCTTTCTGTGTGGAGTTTGCATGTTCTCCTCGTGTCTCTGTGGGTTTTCTCCGGGTGCTCCGGTTTCCTCCCACAATCCAAAGACATGCAGGTCAGGCTATTTGGGGGGGCGGTAACAGGGCATTGCTGTAAAAGAGCATGTGTGCTCTGTCAACCTAAGTGTTGTGTGCTCTGTCAACCTACCCTGTATAAATAAAGGTAAATAAATAAATACTTTAAATCCTTTATGACCCATGTTGTCAAATTTGGATAGTAATACAAATATGATTTTGATTCAAAACCTAAAAAAAGGAAAAATAAATATGATCATTTGTTATAATCAAAAACAAGATAATTAATGAATACCTTCAATGTCAAATGAGTAGATTAATTAATTAAAAAGAGGTAACAAATAGACCGTCAGCTATGCATTAAATTCCATAGGAAATAAATACGGGTCCATTTGCACCCATGTTGTGCATTTTAGGGGTAATCATACAAAAACATACAAACTTTTTATTCTAAAAGCAAAAACTTATAAAATAAAATAGTGGTATTTGAAAAAAATAAATTTAATTGAGGATGTCCTAGCATCCTGAATGATAAAATTAATTAATTTAAAAAGTACAGCAAAACAAAACTCCCCTGGGACCGTTTGGACCCATGTTGTGCATTCCAGGATTAAATAATTGTACAATTTAAAAGCTAATATTCAGTAAACACACAGACACAACACTCTATTTTAGCATCTGATGATACCAGAATGGTTATATTCGAAAGCCCAGTTGTATTCAAAGTCTAAAGTGTCATGGTTTTTAACCCTGTTTCCCTATGCGGTCATTTTCCTTAGTGGCCACGCGAGGGCGCTGCCCTTTTAGTAGATGCTTGCTCCGCCCTGCTGAGCTTCTGTTAGCGTCTACACCTGTGCGTGGTCATTAAGAGCTATTTAAGCCTTCCGTTTCCTTTTATCGGGGCTTCGACATTAATTGTTCATTAATTGTTCATTGTTTTATACTGTGGTGTTTTTGTTGGCTGTGAGTTACTCGTACCATTTGGGCTACTCGCCTATTTTAACGTCTCTTTGTTGAGGCAGGGCTTATTTCTTGCTGGCTTGGTAGTTACTTATCTCGTAGAAGTTTGGGACCGTAAATCTCTGCTCTATTTCGCCTTTTTTGTGCTTTTTCTCCGTGTATGGAGATTTGGGCGATTCTGTTTGGAACTGTAGTTCTGTTCGCCCTTCGGTGCATGTCGTCTCATGGGAGATCGGACGTTTCGCTTCTACTTAGTTCTTAGCTCGTAGAAGTATAGAGTAGCAGTTATTTGTTCCTTTTTCGCCTTTGATTGGTTTTCTTACTGAGAGACCTGGCATTTTGCTTCTACTCATTTCCGTGTTACTGTGAGCCAGTGAGTAGCTTTGGTATGTTTATTCCCTGTTTTGTCTCCTTCTCGTGGACTAGGCCTACGTTCCCCTTTGTTGTGAGTCAGGGTTTTTGTTTATATTGAGAGGCTGTCATGCTATTTTTGCGTTGGTCTTTGTTGCAGCTGTCCTCCGTCCTTTTTACCTACGGGACGATTTTGTTCGGAACTATTGTTCTGTTCGTTTTTGCCTCGTTATATTCCTCATAGACAGGCAGGGCGTGTATTTTCAATTAATCTCGCTTTGGTCTAGCCGGTAAATGTCCGGTGCTGCCTGTCCTGTTCGTTCCTTTCGGTGCCTTTCTCCTTGCATGGAGTTTGACGATTTTGTTGGGAACTGCTCTTCTGTTTGTCTTATGGTGCATGTCTTCCTATAGGGAAGATTGGGCGATGTTGTGGACACGTTTGTGTGTGACCGCGAGTCTGAGAGTAGCCTGGGAACGTTGGATCTGTTCCTTTCGCCTCCTATACTATCGTATTATTTTGCAGTGTTTGTTGTGTGTTTTATGTTTGTCTTTACGCTGCTCGCCCGTTATTATGTGTCTCGTTGCCGAGACAGGGCGCGTATTATTTCTGGCTGTTCAGAACCCTGTCCTTGCGTTCTACTTGGCGTGTGACAGTAATCCGGTTAGTAGCGTCTGTAGTGGTGTTCGTCGTTCGTTGTCTTGTCTCCTCCCTTATCTGCGGGATATCCCGCCTTAGTGGCCTTAGGGCTTAATTAATCCCCTTGCTGCATTTGGCTCCTCCCACCTCACACGTCACGCTACATTACATAAAGATGAGAAGATTGTCCTACATTTTGTATCCTAACCTGGACAATGCCCTCCAGGCAATGCATGTGGTGATCATGTGATGTAGATAATCAGAATAACTTCACTATTAGTTTAATTTCATAGGTTTAATTCATATTTCTTAATAAATTTACTCATTTAAAATAAATAAGTAAAAATAAGAGAAAGAAGTAAGACTACATAAAGGTAAGTCTGTGCAGTAATCATTAAGTGAGCCAAAAGCAATCAATTACGAATAAGTAAACTTTCATTTATTTATTTGACACAAATTGACAGAAAGTGCAATTCCACAGAGTAAACATAAAGAAACGGAAAGTTAAAATATATCCAACAGTTGTACCACCAGGCACTCTGCTCCTGCTGAATGGCTGATGCTAAGCAGGTTTGGGCTTGGTTAGTACTTGGATGGGAGATCTCTCCAACAGGGGCTTCCTGCAGAACTGCAGAAGGGGCTTACAGCTTGCTGGGCGGGGCTTGAGGGGCTTACAGCTTGCTGGGCGGGGCTTGAGGGGCTTACAGCTTCCTGGGTGGGGCGTGAGGGGCTTACAGCTTGCTGGGCGGGGCTTGAGGGGCTTACAGCTTGCTGGACGGGGCTGGGGGGCTTACAGCTTGCTGGGCGGGGCTTGAGGGGCTTATAGCTTGCTGGGCGGGGCTTGAGGGGCTTACAGCTTGCTGGGCGGGGCTTGAGGGGCTTACAGCTTGCTGGGTGGGGCGTGAGGGGCTTACAGCTTGCTGGACGGGGCTGGGGGGCTTACAGCTTGCTGGGTGGGGCTTGAGGGGCTTACAGCTTGCTGGACGGGGCTGGGGGGCTTACAGCTTGCTGGGCGGGGCTTGAGGGGCTTACAGCTTGCTGGGCGGGGCTAAGCACTAGTGCGCATGCGGATGGGCCGAATTTGGGTTTCCAGATTCTTTATTTAGTTTATTTAGTATTGACATCGCATTAATAGATTGTGGTAGGGGGGCGTGGTTTTAGGCGCTGCCGGCAAGAGAGAGAGTGAACACGTGTGGTTTGTGGAGCCGACACAGCTCTCGGGAATCATGCAATTGGTAACGATTGATTGTATTATTGTGTGTATCAATTAACCAATTGCCTTGATTGTTCGACAGTGAGCCTGAGTGCATAAAAGCCGACCGGAACATCTGCGGGGGGAGAGCGGAAGAACGAGAGTTTTTGTGCGTTTGTAACAGTAAAGAGAAACCCGAATAAAAACCGTGTTCTCTCCACCAACGTGCGTGTTTCTGTCTCTGCACTAGAGCGGTGGTGCTCACTTCGCCACAGTGGTGGCTCGTACGGGGAAAATTCAAGCGAAACGGTGCAGAAGACAGGACATTTTCGTAAGCCATGGATAACAGCCAGGAGCAGCCGGAGCAGCCAATATCCGTAGCAGCGCTGGGAAAATTACTGGAGGGGCTAGCTGCGATGCAGGTGCAACAGTCGGCTGCTCACGCCGAGCAGATGCAAGCCCTGCGGGAGCAGTCTAGCCTCCAGGCACAGGCGCTGTTACAGCTGGCTGCTGCCGGGGGTTCCAGGGGAGGGCAGAGCGTCTCGTCCCCGAAATTCCACCTGCCGAAGATGACAGCGGACGATGACGCTCAGGCCTTCCTCGAGGCGTTTGAGGTGGCAGCGGAGACGTGCCGGTGGCCACTGGAAGAGTGGTCGGTACGTCTCCTGCCCCTCTTATCAGGGGAGGCGCAACAGGCGGCGCATAGCCTGCCGGCAGCCGCTAGGAGGGACTTCAGAAATCTGAAGAAGGCGGTCCTCGACCGAATGGGATTCAGCGCAGAGGACCACCGACGTCGCTTCCGGGAGACCACCCTGACGGGAGAGGACCGGCCCTTCGCATACGCCCAGCGGCTGACGGACATGGCGAGGCGCTGGCTACAGCCGGAAATACGGTCCGCTGCTGGAGTCATGGAACAGGTGGTCCTCGAGCGCTTCACCGCAGGGTTGCCGGCGGATACGGCCAGCTGGGTCCAGTGCCACCGGCCCACCAGCCTGGACGTCGCCGTCACCCTGGCGGAGGACCACCTGGAACAACACCCCTTCACCCAGCAGCAGAAGCCGGAGCCAGCGCCCGGAAAAAAATTCATCACCCGTGCTGTTCCCCTTCCCGTTTCCCGTCCCCAAAACCCCTCCTTCCCTTCCCGTGTTAACCCATTTGCTTTTTCTCCCCCTTCTCCCCACTCAGGCTCAGTGGCGGTGCAGTCCGGCCCACAGGGAGCTCCTCAGACGCCTGGACCGGGGGTGTTGGCGGTGCGGACAGCCGGGCCACCTGCGCCGCGATTGTCCGCTCATGGAGGTGGGGCAGGTGGTCCGTGTCGTCGGCCCGCCCACCTCCGCTCCCGATCTAGATGGGGCGTACTGCATTCCGGTAAGGGTGCAAGGGAGTGAACACCGGGCACTGTTGGACTCAGGGGCGATGCAGTCCATGATCCTACAGAGCCTGGTTCGGCCAGAGGCGTTGGTGACGGCACGTTGGGTTTCTATTAGGTGTGTGCATGGGGATTTACACAAGTACTCTATAGTGCCAGTGGAAATTCGTGTCAAAGGGAAAAAGCATATTCTGGAGGCTGCGGTTAGCTCCCGCCTCTCGCACCCTCTGATTCTGGGCACAGATTGGGCGGGGTTTAAACAGGTAGCTGAGAAGCTGATGGGGGTGCGATCACGACCGCTAGGGAAGTGTGATGTGTCTGCAGTTGACAGTGGTGACGCGGGGTCGCCCGACACTGCCGGGGGGGGGACGGCTCCGGGAGAGCCTCCGGTGGAGACTCCCCAGGTGCCGGTGTTCCACCCCGTGGAGGATTTCCCACTCGCGCAGTCTCGCGACGACACCCTACGCTTTACCTTTGATCAGGTCGTGTATGTGGATGGTCAGCTGGTGCGCCCTGACGCTGCACGCACTCACCCATATTTTGTAATCATTAAGGACAGATTGTACAGAGTGAGTCGTGACACTCAGACAGGTGAGGAGATGACCCAGTTGTTGGTACCTAAAAGCCGCCGGGAAATGATTTTCCAGGCGGCTCATTAAAACCCCATGGCTGGTCATTTAGGGTATGAGAAAACACTAAACCGGATAATGGCCCGGTTCTATTGGCCGGGCATTTGGGCGGACGTACGTCGGTGGTGTGCGTCCTGCCCAGACTGTCAGCTAGTGAATTCCCCGGCCATCCCAAAAGCGCCGTTGCGCCCTCTACCGTTAATTGAGGTCCCTTTTGATAGAGTGGGCATGGATCTCATCGGGCCATTTGAAAGGAGCACGCAGGGATACCGATTTGTGTTAGTTCTGGTGGATTATGCAACTAGGTATCCCGAAGCAGTGCCGTTACGCAATATCTCGGCTAAGAGTGTTGCGCAGGCTTTGTTTCAGATAATCTCCCGCGTCGGAATCCCGAAAGAGATTCTGACGGATCAAGGCACTTCCTTTATGTCACGCACATTACGCGAATTATATGAATTATTGGGGATTCAGTCTATTAAAACCAGCGTATACCATCCGCAAACAGATGGGCTTGTGGAGCGTTTTAATAGGACTTTGAAGTCTATGATTCGGAAGTTCGTACACGATGATAGCCGAAATTGGGATAAGTGGTTAGTTCCTCTCTTGTTTGCAGTGCGAGAGGTTCCCCAGGCCTCCACGGGATTTTCTCCCTTTGAATTGCTGTTCGGTAGGCGACCACGGGGTGTCTTGGATCTAGTTAAGGAAAGCTGGGAGGAGGGTCCAAGTCCCAGTAAAAACGAAATTCAGTACGTCATGGACCTGCGAGCAAAACTCCATACACTGGGTAGATTGTCACGGGAGAATTTGCTCGAGGCTCAGGAACGTCAGCAGAAGCACTACGATAGAGGAACTAAGCTACGTCAATTTTCACCGGGAGATAAAGTCCTGGTATTACTCCCGACGTCCAGCACAAAATTACTCGCCAAGTGGCAAGGACCCTTCGTGGTTACACGACGAGTGGGGGAAGTCGATTATGAGGTACTGCGATCTGATAGAGAGGGGGCGAAACAGATTTATCACCTCAATCTACTAAAAGCATGGAAAGAGGTGGTACCGGTCTCTCTGGTCACGGTGGATCAGGAGAGAGATGAGCTGGGGCCTGAGGTACCAAATTCTACCGATCAAACCTCACCCCTTTCGGATAGCCATCTCCTACCGAATCAGAGAGCGGATCTTGCCTTGTTGCAAACGCGGTTTGCAGATGTGTTTTCCCCTCTACCAGGTCGCACTAACCTCATAACCCACCACATTGAGACAACCCCGGGCGTGACGGCGCGTTCACGGCCCTATAGACTACCGGAACATAAAAATAAATTGGTTCAGGCAGAAATAAAGGCAATGCTGGAATTGGGGGTAATAGAGGAGTCTAACAGTGCCTGGAATAGTCCCATCATGCTAGTGGGTAAGCCGGATGGATCTATTCGGTTCTGTGTAGACTATCGTAAGGTGAACGAAGTGTCACGTTTTGATGCCTATCCAATGCCTCGGGTCGACGAACTCTTGGATCGGCTGGGCACAGCTCGTTTTTTTTCAACACTGGATTTAACCAAGGGCTACTGAGTCCAAGGAAAAAACGGCTTTCTCCGCTCCGGACGGGTTGTACCAATTTTGGACACTTCCGTTTGGGTTATTCGGGGCCCCTTTCACATTTCAACGTCTCATGGACAGGGTGCTGCGTCCGCATGCTGCTTTCGCTGCAGCCTATCTGGATGACATTATCATCCACAGCAACAGCTGGGCTCAGCATGTGCGGCATGTGGGGGCGGTGTTAGAGTCCCTGAGACAGGCGGGGCTCACGGCTAACCCAAAGAAGTGTGCAATTGGCCGAGCGGAGGTACGGTATTTGGGGTACCACTTGGGAAGTGGACAGGTGCGGCCTCTAGTGGACAAAACCGCAGCGATTGCGACCTGCCTCCGACCTGCCTCCGACCCAAGACAAAAAAAGAGGTGAGGAGGTTTTTGGGGCTGGCTGGCTACTACAGAAGGTTTATTCCTGCCTTCTCGGAGCTGACCAGTCCCCTAACCGACTTGACTCAGAAAGGTGCCTCAGATCCGGTCCAGTGGACGGAATTGTGCCGGCAGGCGTTTGAGCGGGTGAAGGAAGCTCTTTGTGGGAAACCACTCCTGTTCACCCCTAACTTCTCTCTCCCTTTTAATGTGCAGACAGACGCATCGAACAGAGGGCTGGGGGCCGTTTTGACGCAGCAGGTGGAGGGGGTCGACCGACCAGTGCTGTACATTAGCAGGAAACTATCACAACGCGAAGCTAAGTACAGCACGGTCGAAAAAGAGTGTCTGGCCATTCGGTGGGCGGTCGGGTCCCTCCGTTATTACCTACTGGGTCGCCCATTCACCCTCTGTTCGGACCATGCCCCCCTCCAATGGCTTCACCGCATGAAGGATACTAACGCCCGAATCACTCGTTGGTATCTGACTTTACAGCCTTTTAATTTCAAGGTGATTCATAGGCCGGGAGCGCAGATGGTGGTGGCGGACTTTCTCTCTCGCCCAGTGGGGGAGGAGGAGGGGGGGGGTCGGTCATCGGCCGGATGGCTTCCCGGCCTAAATCGGGCGGTGGGGGTATGTGGTAGGGGGGCGTGGTTTTAGGCGCTGCCGGCAAGAGAGAGAGTGAACACGTGTGGTTTGTGGAGCCGACACAGCTCTCGGGAATCATGCAATTGGTAACGATTGATTGTATTATTGTGTGTATCAATTAACCAATTGCCTTGATTGTTCGACAGTGAGCCTGAGTGCATAAAAGCCGACCGGAACATCTGCGGGGGGAGAGCGGAAGAACGAGAGTTTTTGTGTGTTTGTAACAGTAAAGAGAAACCCGAATAAAAACCGTGTTCTCTGTCTCTGCACTAGAGTGGTGGTGCTCACTTCGCCACATAGATATTCTATGTCCTTCTGTATGTATTAGTTCGCATATATACATGTATTCATCAACTAACATTCAAAGATATACATTCAGAAATTATTAATACATTCATTTTTATTTAACATTTAACATTTATTTATCCAGGGGAAACCCATTGAGACCAAGGTTTCATTTACAATGGTGCCCCTGGTTACAACAAATGTCACAAGCAGCAATGATACAGAAGGTATACACAACTATACACAAGGTAGCCTACACAAGGTACACAGTATTGAAATATAAATACTAAAATGCAAGAGTAAACATAGCAACAGTCATACATATATGGTGTAAATATACAAGATACACATAACATGCACATAATATGGTGCAAATACACAAGATACACAGGACATAGTGGTGTACTAAAATACTAAGGATACTAAATACAGGAGAAAACATAGCAGCAATCAGGGAAAGGGATACGAACCCAGGTTAGGGTAAGGGATGACAAGAGAAAACATAGCAGCAATCAGGGAAGAAAAGCAATATTGGAACAATGAGTTTTGAGTGTTGATTTGAAAATGTTTGCTGAGGTTGCATCCCTGATGAAAGCTGGCAGTGCATTCCACAATTTGGGTGCACAAAATGAGAATGCAGTCTCCCCAAATCTTTTCTTGTGAACGTGTAGTATACAGAGAAGGCCAGCATCAGAAGACCTGATGCTGGTCTATGCTGGGAAGTGATGTTCACTAAGCTGGTAATGTGATGGTCTTGCTGGGAGACCAGCTTGGGTATACTGGTAGTGTGATGTAGTAGGAAGGGTCCCCATGCACCCCATGGGTATATTTTTTCTAACTTATTTTTTTGTAAAGTAGGCCTACCTGACACATAAACTTTGGTTACAATTTTCATTTTAATCATTTTCTGGAGGTTTAAATTGCTGGGGTCAAATTGACCTCAAGGAAACCAAATGTAATGTAAATTTGAGGATAGCAGGAGGTTAAATGCACACAAGATTACTTTAGCCTTTCCTGAGCTATACATTATCAAACAGATCTATAAGCAGATTCATGGATGTCTGGCATCTTTATGTCATGACAGCTAAAGCTCCTTTCGGTTTAGTGTCTGTGGCTGTGCAGGGATTTACCGGATAAAAAACTTTATGTTGGGAGAGGTATATGTGCTTCTTTGATCTCTGTCATCTTTTATAATATCCTCTTAATGGTTTATTCTGTATATATGGTTGATCAGTAAACACAATGGGTTTGATAAGCATTTATTTTGTGTTTCTTATTGTTTTGATAAGGAACTCATGGAGATGCAAAGATTCGATTCGAATCCAGGTACTTTGTGGAAAACGGAAGGCCCACAAAACGGGCAGTGATAGCTGCTGCAACAGGATGTGCACTTCACTAGTGGTGGAAGTGAACGGCCTCTCTGTATTGTTATGTGGTCCTGGAAAAAAAGAAGATAATTACTTTCAAAATGTCAAGGTCAGGTGTCCCAACATTCAAATAAGCATATCATCTTCCACTATATTCAGATTTCAATGCATGACACATCATTTGAAAGCTTAGGATCTGCATTTTCATAATCTGTAAAACAACTGAAAAATGACCTATTGACTTAAGGACCAAAACACCAGCTGCGGTCACAAATGTAACAATAAGCGGCCTCTAACTGATTCTGCTGTTTTCACTATGCTATATGAGCATCAAGTCATGTTTCTCATTTTGGACTAAAATAGAGGAATGTTGCTCAAGCTTATAAAACGCAGTTGTGCGCACTATGCACTGGGATTCCACGTGTCAAAGGCTCTCACTCGTCCCGACTGCGGAGTTGTTCCACCTTAGCTCCTCAGTGGTGGAATGAATGTAACGTCCCGTTCCAATCCTGTCCGTTTTCCGTGTTTTGCCATGTCCCTCCATTTCATGTTTGATTCCCTTGTCCGTGTTTTCCCTGTTGCTGCAGACTGGGTGTGTTCCCTCTGTTTGTTTCACTCCTTTTACCCACTCCGGTTTCAACCTATCTCCTTTCCCCGTTGTTGCATGCATTCCGCACCCTTCAGTTGTTCAATTACCCATGCCTTCATTCTCATGCTTTTCCTGATTGTTTCCAATTACACTCCCCTATTTAACCCACCTGCTGTCTGCCCTCCAGTGCTGGTTCATTACCTTTGTTGCGTAACCATGTTGCTACTCTGTAACGTGTTCTGTGTATCTTGATCCTTGAATCCTTGAATCCCTGTCCTTTGCTGCTAACTTCAGTTTGGTTCTGTCTCGGGGCTTAAATGCTCACTGCCTGCTGTTGTTGCTAACCAGTCCTGTTTGTTGTTGCTAACCAGTCCTGTTTGTTTATTGCCTGCCTCGTTAACCACCTCTATTGTTCCTGCCAGTCTGTAGCTGTTTACCTCTCCCTGTTTGTGTTGTGGTACCTTCCGTCCTGTCCAGTACCAAGTCCAGTTCCGGTTTGGAACACCTCCATGTCCCCGTGATCCAGTATCCCGTTTAACGATCCAGTCCAGTTCCGGTTTGGAACTCCAGTCTCCGGTACCAAGTCCAGTTCCGGTTTGGAACAACTCCATGTTCCCGTGATCCAGTTCCAGTAATCCGTTCCAGTTTCCTGTCAAGTCCAGCTCCGGCTTGGAGCAGATTCAAGTTCCGGAGAGATCCATAACCTTGTTATTATTGTTGTGTTTCATCTGTGTACGGCTTGGGACTACCCCAAGCCACTTAAATAAACTCCCTTTTCTTGCACCTCTGCCTCGTTGTCGTGCGATTAGGTCCAGCCCCCCTCAGGATCGTGACAATGAACTTCCCATTCCCCTACGTTCTACTCCAACCCTGCCTGCATTCTGTCGAGGCCTGAAGACACACCTCTTCAGACTCCACCTTGACTGATATCCTAACCTAGGAATATCAGTTCCCTGTGTTTACTAGTTCCCTGTGTTTTCCTGTGTTTATTATAGTTTAGAATAGAAGTGTAGTATTGCTGATTTACCCACAGCTTACTGTGAACTACAGTCAATGTTCATTACTAGGGATAGCTGCTACATTATGGGAAGAATGTGCTTTGTCTTGTCTGTTCTGTAGTGATCTTGATGTCTCTGTATTGACTTACTGTACGTCGCTTTGGATAAAAGCGTCTGCTAAATGAATGTAATGTAAATGTAATGGATTCATTTTAGCATTACACATTTTCAAGGTGGCTTTGATGATTGAATAAGCAACAAATTCCAACGTATGTGTTTTTTACAACGACGTTGACAATGTGTATTGCGGTGGACATTATAGAGAATGTGAAGTTGACCACCTTGTGGAAATGGTTTGTGTTTAACATAGCTTTAACATTAGTTCAACATTAATAAGTAGTCTTCCTCAAAACTTGGCGGCCAAAATGATGGCAACTTCACATTCACATAGTTGGGGTGGGTTGGGTGTTTACAGGGAATATTAGCTAGCGTGCGTTAGCTAGCTAGTGCACATGCTAACAAGCTAGCTAGTGTTAGCTCAACACTGAAGCAAATGACAGACCGAAAATAGGCCCTAATGTCCAAAATAGCGAAGGTGCCCCTTAAGGTACTTACTTTTTCACTGGAAGCCATATTTGGTTCTTCAACCGAATGAAAGTTTAAACCAGAGCTAGAGAGACTCTCTCATACAAACTAGTGTCTGCTCGTCTGCTTAAGTTCTGGCAACACAAATTCGGTCCATCCGCATGCGCACTAGTGCTTAGCCCCGCCCAGCAAGCTGTAAGCCCCTCAAGCCCTGCCCAGCAAGCTGTAAGCCCCTCAAGCCCCGCCCAGCAAGCTGTAAGCCCCTTCCGCAGTTCTGCAGATACACCTACTCGATCTCCTAGGAAATCTACATTTGCTGCTGGAAATTGTGTTGATGGACCAGTAGAGGGCAATCTTCCCTCTGGTCAAATAAACCCCAGTGTAGTGATGGGGACACAGTGCTGTAGGAGATGTTAAACCGAGGACCTGACTCACAGTGGTCATTAAAGATCCCACGACACTCTTCGCAAAGAATTGGGGGTTCCTTGGTGTCCTGGCTAAATTCCCAACTTGGCTTTCTCAACCTTCCACCTAATCATCGCCTGATATAACTGTTCTCTCTATCTCAACTGATGTGTGGTGAGTGTTGTGGTGCAAAATGGCTGCCGTGGATCACCCAGGTGGGTGCTACACATTGGTGGTGGTTGAGGTGAGTTTCCCCCTCACCATTGTAAGTGTCCTTGAGTTTTTTGAAAGGCGCATGTAAATATAATGTATAATAATCTTAACTCAAACACATCCAATATTAATTCCGACGGCTTTTCTTTTTCAGAAAAAACAAAATTGTGTAAAAAAGAGAAACCCACTTCTCTTTTCTTAGGCAAACCCTCATTGTTGAGAAATGTTGTGAATTTAAAATAAAAGTCAAGTGGTTTTGAAGTCCAATTACCACAGATAAGCCAAAATATGTCTTTATACTCCATATAGTCTAAAACCTTTAAAAAAAACTGCCATATCATGCATAGTTGTAAAATGTTTTATAGTTACGACATGCAGTCAGTCTTCACATCAAATTGAGAAACATCAAAAACCAGGTTTAAAATATACCATGCAACAGTTAATATGAGTCCATACTTTTTTTGTTTGTTTTCTGAGTAAAGTACAGCGCACAAAAATACACTACACTGCCTGGCCAAAATAAAAGTCGCCGTTGCACCCATCATGCATAGTGCCCGCTGTACAAGCCTCTGGAGGCAGCGTTATGATCTGGGGTTGCTTCAATTGGTCAAGTCTAGGCTCAGCAACGTTATGCAGCAATAAAATGAAGTCAGCTGAGTACCTGAATGTACTGAACGACCAGGTTATGCCATCAATGGGCATATTCCAGGACGACAATGCCAAGATTCATTGGGCTCAAATTGTGAAAGAGTGGTTCAGGGAGCATGAGGAATCATTTTCACACATGAATTGGCCACCAGCGTCCTGACCGTAACCCCATTGAAAGTCTTTGGGATGTGCTGGAGAAGACTTTATGGAGTGGTGTGACTCTCCCGTCGTCAATACAAGATCTCGGCCAAAAATGAATGCAACTCTGGACGGAAATAAATGTTGTGACGTTGCATAAGGTTGTCAAAACAATGCCATGTCGAATGCGCGCTGTAATCAAAGCTAAAGGCGGTCCAACGAAGTATTAGAGTGTGCGACTTTTTTTTTGGCCAGGCAGTATAGAATGATTCTGTAAAGAGGATGACAAATCAGGATGGATGAAATTACCAATTTATTCTCAGTGAGAGTTCTTCTCTCCATGATAAAAAAATCTCATATCATAAAAATGCCCTTATAGGACATAGAGAAAAGTGACCCTCCACATTCAGTGGTTGTTTTTAAGGATATCAGCTTTTATGGAAACCCAACATGCTCATAGTTTATAATGAGCCACTATATCTGGTCTCAGTTTCCATCTCCAGTGTTCTGATAGTCATGGTCCTCTTCTTGTGTAGTCACAGTGCCTTTCTGATGTTTGTTTTTTACCTAACATATGGAGCACAAACACACACACACACACACACACACACACACACACACACACACACACACACACACACACACACACACACACACACACACACACAGGTTTTCATGGTTATTTAAACCTTCATCTCTTGACAATCAGAGCTCCACCTTGACAGTTCAAATTGTTCTGTCAGTAGAGGAAGAGGGCAGTGCCTATATCCATATCATGAAGAAAATAGGAAGAGTCAACTTCTGTTTCGATTACTAAAATAATTCTCTATAAGAAGTAACAATATATGTCAAAACCATGTCCAATTTTGGTTATACACTTCTAAGAATCTTAAGCATAGCTAATTTAATTTGGTGAATTATGGCTTTGCCAACTTACATTTTGTGAAAAGAAAAAAAAAATAGCCCCTAAATTCTACTGTGCATCGAAGTTAAGGACAAATGTGGATTGAATCCAGTCCAAAGTGATTCCACAGAGCATTTCAGCCCTTCACCTGAGTGTGGGAGGTTTTCACCTCCGTTTGGAAAAGAGTGATTAAACACAAATACAGCTCTGTAGTATCCTGTCTTTACTACAGTCATACAGTAAATCTCATTTTCAGAAACATGAATAATCAGCGTAGTGGCGCCCCCTGCTGTATATTACCCTGTGATGCATCCCACTTATTCACCTGCAGGACGTCATAATCAGGGCTGATGTTGTGCAGCTGCAGACTGGTGTATGTGTCACCGTCCCTCCCTCCCTTTAAAGGAAAAGTCACACAGATGGTGCAAATGTAAAATACAGGTGAAATCAGGCTGAGCTGCAGTCAGAGTGTTTCAGAAGAGGAAGAGGAGGAAAGGATGCTGAGACTCACCTTCAGTCTTCTAAACTATTACCTCTGTTTATACAGTATATCTCTGCAGACCTCAGTCATTTACTGTATGGGATAGTTTTAATTTTAGTAATATGTTTGTGACAGCATAATCACCTCTTGGGTCACATAGTACAAAATAAAGGCGAAGGTTTATTAACTATTTTTGATTAATTCATATAAAAAAAGTCATATGATTACGGTACATTTTGATCATCAGTAAGGAAAAAAAGTTCAAGTTAAAGAGATGTCCTCACCTTTTATTTTTGTGGATACAGAATCCAACAGTCAGCACATACAGGCAAATCAGTGCTGCTATAATAACATATAACAGTGCAGGGCTTTGGAACCCTGAAAAAACTGTCATAATGGTTGGACCTCATTCATGCTGAAAAATTTATTTTATTATTGAAAGACATCAGGCTTATACTCGTTTACAACTCGTTTATAGGCAACTGAGGAAGAGTATTTTATAAAAAGGTTAAATACTGGTTCCCCATATTTTTAAGCTGGTCATGACAGAGTGCCCCTCCAATTCCACTTACTCAGTTTAAGCTCTTACAGGTTCTGATTACACAGTTTCATATGACACCAGAAAAATAAAGTTGATAGACCATGTCCTGTAAAGTAGAAAAATGTCTTAAACGGAATTGGAAATGTACAGCCTTGCAAACCACAGCAAAATAAACAGTACCTCTCCACAAGATTAGTTAGGGTGGCGTTAAAAGTTGGTAACACTTTAATGAGCTTTCTCGTATAGTAATGACAGATGTCATGTCAAGCTTATAACAGTGCTATGTAGGCTTTACATAATACTGTGAAAGTAAAGTTTTGCAAACAGCCATATATAAATGTACCTGGGCAATCCCATTGAGTTGAATGGAAGCATTTGCCTTTGTATTCCCCCAGAGAGGGGCGTGAACCGTCAAGCACCCGGATATGCCGCGGTGGTCTATGGGTGTGTGTTGTCCACAAGCATATGTTAGCTAGTTTTGCCAGAGAAATTTGAACATGAGTGAATTGGTCAGGAATCTACTACAAGCTACTTCGAACCGAGTCAAAATGCCTTATTATACATCCATTGCAGTACAGCAAACTAAATTACACCTGCATAGTCTAATACCACTAGGACCAAATGATTTACCACAAGTAACACTACCGGAAAGAAATTACACTGAACCTGCACTGGACATACAGTGCCCTCCACTATTATTGGCACCCCTGGTAAAGATGAGTTAAAAGGGTTATAAAAAATTCATTACACACCGAATTAATGTCACACTGAAAAAATAAGAAAAATCCAACCTTTTATGGAAGTAAATTTATTATAAGAAAATAAAATCCCTCATCAATAAATAATTATTTTTAACAAAACCATGTGTGCCACAATTATTGGCACCCCTGTATTTATATATAGAATAAAGTAATAATTTTTAATATTTGGTCGCATATCCTTTGCATGCCATGACTTCCTGATGTCTGTGACCCAACAACATCAAAAGACTCTTGATATTTTATTTTCTGGTACTCTTACAAGCAATACTATAATGCCTCTGAATTTAATGGATCTCTATGGGAATTGGGAGGTGGGACTAAATTTAGCTGTAAATTAGACTGGAACAGTATGGAAACACATGGTTGGCTAAATGGCTCTAAGTCATCAAGGGTCTGACGTATCAAATGAGCCTTAAAGGGATAGTTTGGAATTTTGGACATAATGTCTCAATTACGACTTACCCATGATGTAGTTGATTGATGGAAACCATTTCAACCATTGTATTGCTTTCCCTTCTTTTGGACATACACACTTTGCTAATGCTAGCGCAACTCTATGGTAACCGGTAGCATCCACTACCAAACACAATTAAACACTCCACAGTGCACCCAAAGCAAATAAAATACGACGACAGTCTATCAGGGTTATTTTGAGTGTTTATACCGTCATTTTTGAAGTCAAACAATCATTGAATCCTTTACTTTGTGCTGAACTATCGTCTCTTGGTGGTGAGGTGTTACAGCCCTCTTCCTGGCCAGACCTTATTTGGACAAAGAAAGGGAATTGTGGAATGTGGAACGCCTGCCCTGTCATGGTTATTTGCAGCCTTTGCGTTTCTTAATTTTGGTTTCCTTTTTGGCGTCATCAGGATGCTCTATCGGATTTTTTCCGCCTCCGTTCCATTATTCATATCTTGCCCGACAATTTTGCCCTTCACCTGTTTTGTGTTTCCTGTCAGCTATAAATACCTCAGGACTTCTGCATTTCCGCACTTCGATATTGTCTTTGCTATGTTGACAACGAAGTTGGTAAGCTATAGGAATTTTGGTCGCTGCATTTCTGGTTTGTACGAATAGGAAACTCAGAAAGTCCGGTTATAAGATTTAGCATTAGATTAGTTTGCTCTTTCCTTTCCAATCTTTCTTTATCCTTTATTCATTTCACCTGTTGCCAGTTGTGTTCAGCTCTTTTGTCACAAGAGCTTTGGCTAACTGGTCTTTTCTATTATTTTCCTTCACTCGTTTTATCGAGTTTTGTTTTGTTTCTTGTCTTGTTATGCCTAATTATTTCGTGCGTGAGGTTCGTTTGTTAGTTATTCTCGCTGTTTATCGAGATTGCCCCAGTTTTTGGAGGTTGCTTTGTTTTGCCTTATGCTAGGGAGGTTTTGCTCCCGATCCTGTGTTATCTCAGTCCTGGTGTGGCTACATCCGCGTTTGTGGCATATCTCTCTAGATACGCTTTTAGAAATCCTTATTGGTCGTGTTTGGTTCGGAGAACCTTACACTTCCCTTTACATGCCCGGGATTGCATTTAAGGGAAGTCCAAAGGGACATTCGAGGAGAATCTGCTTAACAGGTCTCCTGGTGCTGTAGTGGCACCATAGTTATTGCAGTGTAGGATAATCTGCTTAACAGGTATCCTGGTGCCGTAGGGGTACCATAGTCATTCCACTATGGGATAATCTGCTTAAAAGGTCTCCTGGTGCTGTAGTGGCACCATAGTCACGCCATATGGAATCATTTGGTTATATACTTTGTTGGTGAACCTATTCATGTTTCTTTGCCTTAGCAGCATGTTATCCTGTGTTTAGCTATAGGTATTGAATGTGTTCATATTTGCTCTCACAGTCTTAACCAGTGGTTATTGTCATTAATAAATTGTTCTATTTATAGACTTGATTTGCACGGTCTCCGTGAATTGTGTCTCTATTACCGGGTTTCACACTGACTAATCTTGTTTGTGGTAATGTGACGGCTCTGCTAGGCCTTAACCAGCACTAGGCGGATTCTATGTTCAATACCTCTGAGCACCTGTGATGGTGACACGTTCCAAACCCTCTGAGTTTCTCTTTTACCTAGTAGATTCTATAGTCCGAACCTCTGAGCACCTGTGATGGTGAAATGTTCGAAACCCACTGAGTTTCTATGAGGCTAAGGTCTCTGAGCTTGTTAGTCCACTTCAGTCTGTCAGTCTGCACCCCATATTCGGGGATATCAGCGTCCCCGGTATAGATGGTTTCAAAAGAACAGAATTCCACTTGCAATCAAGCGTCAATTCTGATTGGAGTCAGATAAATGAACGGTGATATTACTTTTCCCACAGCAACAGTGGAAAACATCACGCTTAAACCTTCGCTCCGAGCTATTGCCTCATTGGTCTAGCTGCATGAGATTTACACACCCAAGCGTGTATTTATCTTGTGCCCTAACATCAGCCGAGAGAAATTACGATTTTGGGGACCGGGAGCTTTTAGCGGTCAAATTGGCTGGAAGGAGCTGAGCAGCCTTTCACGGTCTGGACAGACTATAGAAACTTGGAGTACATCCAACAGGCCAAAACACCCAATTCTCGGCAAGCCCGATGGGCTTTATTCTTCGCCCGGTTTCGGTTTATTCTCACCTACCAACCCGGGTTGAGGAATATTAAACCAGATGCGTTGTCAAGCATTTTCGACCGTACCAATAAGGAACTACGCCCTGAGCCCATCGTGCCGGCTTCGCAGATTGTGGCCCCAGTCATGTGGGAAATTGAGTTGGTCGTGCAGGAGGCGTTGCGCTCCGACCCGGGTCCAGGTGGTGGTCCGCCCCACTGTCTGTTTGTTCCGTCCCGGTTAAGATCTCGCATTCTCCAGAGGGGTCACGCTTCGCAACTGCATCCACCGGACGAAGGAATTAATTTCTCGTCACTTTTGGTGACTCAAGTTAGAGAGCAATGTGCGGGAATTTGTCGCCGCATGTACGGTGTGTGCTCGCAGCAAGGGTTTGCGGCTCCCACCCTCGGGTCTCCTATGCCCTCTACCTGTGCCCAGTCGTCCCTGGAGTCACATCGCTCTTGACTTCATAACCGGCTTGCCGGTGCCCAGGGTTACACTGTTAACCTGATTGTGGTGGATAGGTTTTCAAGAGTGGCTCACTTCATCGCCCTATCCAAACTGCCATCAGCACCAGAGCCAGCTCAGCTGGACCACATTTTTAGGGTTCACGGTCTTTCCCTAGATGTGGTGTCCGATCGCGGCCCTCAATTTGCCGCTAGGTTTTGGTGCTCTTTCTGTACTCTTTTAGGAGCGTCGGTCAGCCTGTCTTCCGGCTTCCATCCGGAGACTAATGGGCAGATGGAACGCACCAGCCAGACCCTGGAGAGTACCCTGCGGTGCCTAGCTGCTTCCAATCCCATGTCCTGGAGCCGTCATCTCGCCTGGGCGGAGAACGCTCATAAAACCTTGCGTAACGCCTCCACAGGGCTCTGCCCTTTTGAGGCTCACCTGGGGTATCAGCCTCCCTTGTTTCCTGAGCTGGAGAGAGAAGTGGTGGTACGATCTGCCGGCTCATTTTTTCGTAGGTGTCGAGCAGTCTGGAGGCGGGTGCGAGCTTTTCTTCTCCGCGCTTGGGCTAAACTAAAGGTGGTGGCCGAGAGGAGTCGTCGTCCAGCTCCCTCTTACCAGGTGGGGCAACGAGTGTGGCTTTCCACACGGGACCTACCTCTGCGAGTGGAGACCCACAAACTCGCCCCTCGGTTCGTGGGGCCCTTTAAGATCATTCGGAAGATCAACCCGGTCACTGTGCACCTTCAGTTGCCACGCGCCATGCGCATCCATCCCACAATGGAGGGGGGTCCGGTGTATACCATTCGGCGCATTTTGGCTGAGAGGCGTATGGGCAGAGGATACCAGTTTTTAATAGACTGGGAGGGCTATGGTCCTGAGGAGCGCTGCTGGGTTCCCTCCAGGAACATCTTGGACCCTACACTTATCAGGGACTTCCGCAGAAACAAGGCTGAGGAATCGCCTGGGGTCGTCCCTTAGATGGGGGGGGGGGGGGGGCTGTCATGGTTTCTGGCAGCCTCCGGTTATTTCTACGGTCGTTCTTTCTTTTAGCGACGTCAGGTCACTCTATTGCATTTTCCATATTCCGTTCTGGTACTTTGCTATCACTCGGCGGTGATTCCTCACACCTGTTTTGAGTTTCCTGTCGGCTATATAAGCTTAGGGTTTCCACTTTCTTGTGCTTCAATATTGTCTTTGCTATGTTGACAACGAAGTCGGTAAGTTATAGGATTTCGGTCACTGCATTTCTAGTTCATATGAATAAGAAACGCAGCAGGTCTGGTTTAGAGATATGAGAAAGAATTATTTTAGTATTTTTCTTTCCTTTCTCTCTTTATCCTTTAAACTCCTCTATCAGTTACCTTTTTGTTCAGCTTTTTCACACCTAGAGCTTAAGGTAACAGGTTATATTTCTAGCTTTGTTTCTCTAGCCCTTTTACACAGACTTTCTTTTGTGTTTCTCTGACCTCCTGTTATACCCTCTTTGTGTGAGAGCGTGAGGCTTTTTTGTTGTTTGATTACTTGCTGTTATCAAGTTCGCCCTCTTTTGGGTTTGTTTTTGATTTGGCTTTTGCCGGGAGGTTTCTATTCCCATTTTTCGTTTGTTCCCTTCCTGCCGCGGAGCTATCCGCTTTTGTGGTGTATATTTTACTATATACACTTTTAGAATTCCTTGGCTGTCGCGCCTGGTTCTCCGAACCTTACACTCACCCTTACAATTAGAGCTTGTTTAATTATACAATATATTTGAAAATATTCTACGTAATAATTGTACAATATTTTAAAACTGACATTGTACAATGTTATTGTAGTGTTATTTTCTATTTCCTCATTTGCTCAGTCCCAAAATCTGTATAAATGTAATTAATTTGAAGTACTAGTCATGAACCTTCCTCCGCTGCCTCTTTTCTCAGCTTATTGCTCCTGTGATAGTCTATAGGCCTCCTGGCCCATACTCCTCACTTCATTCATGAATTTACAGAATTTCTTACTCATAAGTGGTGATATGAGATGATTTTTACAATGAAAATGAAGGTGGTCCTTTTGCATTCATATCTATTTTAGAATCAATTGACTTCAGTCAAAATGTTGTTGGCCCCACTTATTATTGCACTCATACTTTAGACATGGTCTTATATTTTGGAATGGGTATTGGTAATGTTTAGGGAAAGATATATTTGCCTCTACACCAACAATGTGCATGAGAGGGTTTCAATCTGGGTTTAGGAAGCACCAGCACTGAGACAGCTCTTGCCTTAGTAATGAATAATTTGTGTTTCTCCCTGGATTGTGGCTGCATTTCCATTGTTGTCCTACTTGACATTAGTGCTGCCTTTGATACTATAGACCACCATATTCTCTTCCACAGGATAGAACGTTCAGTTGGTCTCACTGGGCAAGATCTTATGTGGTTTAAATCTTATCTCTCTGATAGATCTCAGTTTGTTAGGGTAAACAATAAAGTCCTTTGAGTTTTCTAGGGTAGACTTTGGAGTACCACAAGGATCAGTTTTGGGTCCTTTGCTGTTTTCTCAGTGTATGCTTCGTTTGGGGACATTATAAGCAGACATGGTGCTAACTACCACTGCTATGCAGATAACACACAACTTCATATATCAGTTAAACCAGGTGAAGTTAACCAGCCAAACAAGAAGTATGTCTTAACGACGTAAATGTAAGTTCCCGTTCCCGTGGACCTCCCGGTCCAGTTCCAGTCCAGTTCCGGTTCGGAACCCAAGTCCAGTTCCGGTTTGGAACTTGAGTGGTCTACCTGTCCAGCTCCGGCTTGGAACACGTAGCTGTGGCTAAAGACTTCCTCATTCCTTGTGTTATTGTGTTTTGCCTATGTACAGCTTGGGACTGCCCCAAGCTTTCTAAATAAATACCCATTCCTGTTTCCCTGTCTCTTGGTCGTGCGTTTGGGTTCAGTCAGTGAGTTGGATCGTGACAGAACGAACTGGCTAACAAAATGGACCCAGCCGACCTTGTGCAGATTCGCCATGCCTTCACCTGTCAAACTGCTATCAGCGACCAGCAGGGCCGCCGTCTGGATGACGTTCTGGAGGTTCTGAGGGGCCTAACGGAGCAGGTCGCGCAGCTATCCCTTCATCCGCCTCTGCCTCGGATCTCCCCGGGTCCGGCCTCTCCTGCACCCGAACGATCTCCCGATGTTCCGGCTCCCCTCCCCAGTCGGGAGCCCCGAGTTCAACATCCGGAACTATTCCGTGGAGGGCTGGGGAGGTGTCGCAAATTCCTGATGAAGTGCGACATTGTCTTCAGGATGCAGCCTACCTCCTTCGCCTCCGACCCTTGCAAGATCGCCTTCTTAATGAGCAGCCTGGGTGGCAGTGCCCAGGAGTGGGCCACTTCTATTTGGGATAGCCAGACTCCTCTATGCAACGACTTCGCCCTCTTCAGCACAGAGATGCGGCGAGTTTTTGACCACCCGGTCTGCGGTCGTGACGCTACCCAGCGCCTGCTACAGATTCGACAGGGCACTCGCAGTGTAGCGGAGATGGCCATTCAATTCCGCACCCTCGCTGCCGAGTCGGGCTGGAACGACACCTCCCTTCAGGGGGCCTTTCGCCAGGCTCTCAGTGAGGAGCTGAAGGACCAGCTTGCCACTCGGGAGGAGTCCTCCTCACTCAACAGCCTCATCAGTCTGGCTATAGCCGTCGACAATCGCCTCAGAACCCGGGCCCGTGAACGAGGGAAGAATCCCTCCCGTCTTCTCCCTTCCGCCCCTTCCCGGGTTCAACATCCCTCACCCGTCCAGGGCCCGAGAGTTTCCGTTTTGCCCTCCGAGGAGGAGCCCATGCAACTGGGCAGGGTCTCCGTGGACGCTGAGGAGCGCCAACGCCGGTTCCGCACCAGGTCATGCTTCTACTGTGGCAAGGCAGGCCACCAAATCTCTTCTTGTCCCATTCGCCCAAAAGAGATGGCTCGCCAATAAAACTGGGCGTATTGACGAGCCCTATTATCCCTAGTCATGCTGCCCAGAACCGTCTTGAATTCAAGGCCACCCTTCTCTGGAAGGATATCACTGCTTCGGCCTCTGCCCTCATTGACTCTGGTGCGGACGCCAACTTTATCGACAGCTCCTTTGTCAAGAAGTTCGGGATCCCCACGGAGGCCTTACCAACCCCTATCACTGCTCTCGCCTTGGACGGTAGGAGTCTGGGGGTAGTTACCCACTCCACCGTTCCCCTTCAACTTATCTTGTCCGGCAATCATCGGGAGACCATTCAGCTCCTGCTCATCCAGTCTAAACATGGTCCTGGGACAGACCTGGCTGCGCTTGCACAACCCGCATATCGACTGGCGAGCCGGTCGCATCCTGGCTTGGAGTGGCCATTGCCTTGTCCAACTGCCTTCGCTCAGCTCTTCCTCCTCCGGGGCCTAAGAAAATTAGACCCCTCCAGCCTGCACCCGACCTTACCCATGTTCCTAACCTGTATCATGACCTGTCGCAAGTTTTCTCCAAGTCACGTGCCCTATCTTTGCCTCCTCACAGGCCCTACGACTGTAGTATTGACCTGCTGGCGGGAGCCAAGCTACCATCTGGCCGCCTATACAGTCTGTTGGGTCCGGAGAAGTTGGCCATGGAGTCCTACATCCACGAGTCACTTGCGTCAGGCATCATCCGTCCTTCGTCTTCCCCGGTTGGTGCAGGCTTCTTCTTCGTCGGGAAGAAGGACGGCTCTCTGCGGCCCTGCATTGACTATCGGGGCCTCAACGAAATAACCATCCACAATAAATATCCTCTTCCCCTCATTAACACCGCCTTTGAACCCCTCTCCCAGGCAGTCATCTTCACCAAACTCGACCTCCGCAACGCGTACCATCTAGTGCGGATACGCGAGGGGGACGAGTGGAAGACTGCTTTTAACACCCCGTTGGGCCACTACGAGTATCTGGTGGTCCCATTCGGCCTTACTAACACCCCAGCAGTCTTCCAGGGGATGGTGAACGATGTACTCCGGGACCTGTCTGGCAAATGTGTGTTCGTTTACATTGACGACATCCTTATCTTCTCTAAATCCCCCCAGGAACACGTTCTCCACGTCCGTGAGGTTCTCCAGCGCCTTTTGGAGAACCAACTCTTTGTGAAGGCCGAGAAGTGTTCATTCCACGTCTCAAGCGTCCCGTTCCTCGGCTTCATCATTGAGGAGGGCAGTATCCGGGCGGACCCTGCTAAGGTCAAGGCGGTGACAGAATGGCCCCAACCCTCGTCACGTAAGCACCTCCAACAGTTCCTCGGTTTTGCTAACTTCTATCGCCGCTTTATCCATAACTACAGTGTCGTTGCTGCCCCCCTGACTAAACTCACCTCCACGTCCGTTCCCTTCTGCTGGAATCCCGAGGCTCAGCGGGCCTTCGAACATCTTAAGGCTCGGTTCTCCACTGCCCCCATTCTCTGTCACCCCGACACCTCCCGTCAGTTTACAGTTGAGGTGGATGCCTCCGACACCGGTGTGGGGGCCATTCTGTCCCAGCGTACCACCTTGGACAGCAAGCTCCATCCCTGCGCCTTCTTCTCCCGGAGACTGTCCGCCGCCGAACGCAATTATGATGTCGGGGATCGGGAACTTCTCGCCATTAAATTGGCACTTGAGGAGTGGCGTCATTGGCTGGAGGGGGCAGGTACCCCTTTTATTGTTTTCACTGATCACCACAATTTGATTTACATCAGGTCAGCCAAAAGGCTTAATGCCCGTCAGGCTAGGTGGTCTTTGTTTTTTGCCCGTTTTAATTTTTCTGTCACTTTCCGCCCCGGCTCTCGTAATACTAAGGCTGATGCCTTGTTCCGAGTTTTTCCCCCCTCCCTCCAGTCCTGCTGACTCTGAGTCCATCCTCCCTGCTTCCTGTATTGTGGCTGCGGTGTCTTGGGAGATCGAGGGCATCGTGAAGGCCGCCCAGGCTTCCCAACCTGATCCCCGCAATAACCCTAACTCCTCTCTTTTTGTCCCCAACTCCGCCCGTTCCCAGGTCCTGGAATGGGTTCACGCTTCCCGTCTGGCTTGTCACCCAGGTGTTGCCAGAACCATTGCCCTGGTCAAGAGGAGTTTTTGGTGGCCCACCCTCAATGGGGATACCCGTGCCTTTGTCCTGGCCTGCCCTGTTTGCGCCAGGAGCAAGGCTTCCCACCAGCCTCCCTCCGGTCTTCTCCGCCCCCTCCCCCGTCCCGGGCCGCCCTTGGAGCCACATTGGTGTGGACTTCGTCACCGGTCTGCCTTTGTCAGAGGGTAACACCACTATCCTGACAATTGTGGACCGGTTCTCCAAGGCGGTTCATTTCATCCCCCTTCCCAAACTCCCCTCCGCCCTCGAGACAGCGGAGCTCCTGGTGCTACACGTCGTCAGGCTGCACGGGATCCCCTCCGACATCGTTTCGGACCGTGGGCCACAATTCTCCTCCCAGGTGTGGAGGGCGTTCTGTGTGACCCTGGGTGCTTCTGTTAGTCTGTCTTCTGGTTTCCATCCCCAGACTAACGGCCAGCCGCCTCCTCCCTTGGGTGGAGTACGCGCATAATTCCCTTAAGTGCACGTCCACAGGGATGTCCCCCTTCGAGTGTTCGTTAGGATACCAACCCCCCCTCTTAACGGCCCAGGAGGCCGAGGTTGCAGTTCCCTCCGTCAAGTCCCACATCCTTAGATGTAAACGGATGTGGAAACTTACGCGCACCGCACTCCTTCGCTCTAATTCCCGCACCCAGCGCCTGGCGGACCTTCACAGGACCGCAGCCCCACAGTATAAGGTCGGTCAGCAGGTCTGGTTGTCTACAGCCAATATCCCCCTCCCCACCTCCTCTAAAAAACTTCAACCCCGGTTTATTGGCCCTTTCCCCATTGTTTGCCTAGTTAACCCCGTTTCTGTCAAACTCTCCCTCCCTGTTTCCCTCAAGATCCATCCTGTTTTTCATGTCAGCCAAGTTAAACCTGTCACCTCCAGCCTCCTCAGTGCCCCGGCGGTTACCCCACCACCGCCCCGGATCATCGACCATGCCCCGGCCTACACGGTGAGTCGGATTCTCGACATCTGCCGCAAGGGTCGGGGCTACCAATACTTGGTCGACTGGGAGGGTTATGGCCCAGAGGAGCGGTCCTGGCTCCACAAGAGTCTTATTCTGGACCACTCTCTCATCTCGGACTTCCACCAACAGTTCCCGGACAAGGTTACACCTCCAGATACGCCAGGTGGCGTTCGTTGAGGGGGGGTACTGTAACGTTCCGCTCCCTTCCTGTCTGTTTTCCATGTTTTACCCTTTCCCTCCGTGTCATGTTGGATTCCCTTCGTCCGTGTTTTCCCCTTTGCTACAGGCTGGGCGTGCCCCCTTCCGTTTGTTTCACTCTGTTCTCCCACTTTGGTTTCACCTATCTCCTTTCCCGCTTGTGGCATGCATTCCTCACCTGTTAATTATTCAATCACCCGTGGTTACATTCCTCACGATTTCCTTATTGGTTTCAATTTCACTCCCCTACTTAAACCCCCGACTGGCTGCTATTCAGCACCAGTTCGTTAACGTAGTTCGTTTGGTCTTGGTCTCTTGTCTTTAGTCCTGTCCTTGTATATCAAGTTTGATCTTTGTATTCCGGTATCTACTCTGTGAAATTAACCCACTGTTTGTAGATTTTTCCAGTCCCCGCTGCTGCTGTCCTGTCTGCCTTTGTTTTGTTCGTTTGTGCTATTACCCTCCTCAGCTCCGTCCAGCCTGCAGCTGTTCCACTCTCTGTGTTGTTGCAGTACCTCAGCTCTCTACCAACGTTGCACCCGCAGCTGGGTGAACTGTCTCTGCACCCTCCAGTGGTTCCTGTCCGGCCGTGGCGCCCACCTTGCTGCGGTTACGGTCCCAGGCTCCGCTGTGGTCCAGCTACCCAGACCGGGCTAACCAGAGCTCCACTACACAGCCTTACCCTGCTCGTGTCCTGCCTAATACCTACCTCTGCCTTACAGTACCGGTGCCAGTTCGGTTCGTGCCTCTCCCTCAACCCAGTTCCTGTTGGACCTCCCGGTCCAGTTCCAGTCCGGTTCCGGTTCGGAACCCAAAGTCCAGTTCCGGCTTGGAACAGCTTGCTGTTTCCGCTTACCAGTTCCTGTTGGACCTCCCGGTCCAGTTCCAGTCCGGTTCCGGTTCGGAACACAAAGTCCAGTTCCGGCTTGGAACCGCTTGCTGTTTCCGCTGTACCAGTTCCTGTTGGACCTCCCGGTCCAGTTCCAGTCCGGTTCCGGTTCGGAACCCAAAGTCCAGTTCCGGCTTGGAACCGCTTGCTGTTTCCGCTGTACCAGTTCCTGTTGGACCTCCCGGTCCAGTTCCAGTCCGGTTCCGGTTCGGAACCCAAAGTCCAGTTCCGGCTTGGAACCGCTTGCTGTTTCCGCTGTACCAGTTCCTGTTGGACCTCCCGGTCCAGTTCCAGTCCGGTTCCGGTTCGGAACCCAAAGTCCAGTTCCGGCTTGGAACAGCTTGCTGTTTCCGCTGTACCAGTTCCTGTTGGACCTCCCGGTCCAGTTCCAGTCTGGTTCCGGTTCGGAACCCAAAGTCCAGTTCCGGCTTGGAACAGCTTGCTGTTTCCGCTGTTCCAGTTCCCGTGGACCTCCCGGTCCAGTTCCAGTCCAGTTCCGGTTCGGAACCCAAGTCCAGTTCCGGTTTGGAACTTGAGTGGTCTACCTGTCCAGCTCCGGCTTGGAGCACGTAGCTGTGGCTAAAGACTTCCTCATTCCTTGTGTTATTGTGTTTTGCCTATGTACAGCTTGGGACTGCCCCAAGCTTTCTAAATAAATACCCATTCCTGTTTCCCTGTCTCTTGGTCGTGCGTTTGGGTTCAGTCAGTGAGTTGGATCGTGACAGTAAAGGCCTGGATAACCCATAATTTCCTCTAATTGAATTTAGACAAGATTGCGATATTAATACTCGGTCCCAAATTTCTTAGTGATCAATTGTGACAGTTTTCTTAAAATGTAGATGGCTTGCCTGTCTCCGCCAATGGAGTTTTAAAAAACTTTGGCATTACTATTTATTCAGATCTTTCCATTCATTAATAAGAGTGACCTTCTTCCAATATAGCTACTTTTGTATATTTATTAAAAAGTGTGCTGTTTTGAGTATGTTATCTCAATATGATAATGTGTATTTAAAAAGTGTATTGTCTGCTAAATTAAAGTATGTACTTTATTCCAAGATACTTTCTTAAAATTATCCACCTTGGATGCGCTTTTTTGTCCTACTACAATCTGGTGTTATTTTTAACTGCCATTTTTATTTACGCAACATCACCACAGCACACCCTGGTGGCCATAATATAAAATGCATTGCAGCCCAGAGAGTAGACGGGGTCTTCTGATGGACTTCTGCTGGGAGGACTCTGAGAAGCAAGCGTGAGAATGTGAGTGTGTGTGTGTGTGTGTGTGTGTGTGTGTGTGTGTGTGTGAGAGAGAGAGAGAGAGAGAGAGAGAGAGAGAGAGAGAGAGAGAGAGAGAGAGAGAGAGAGAGAGAGAGAGAGAGAGAGCAAATTGCAAACTCCCTTTGTAAAGACGTACTTCAGATATATGTGCAGAATTGACCTGAATTCAAAATAATATCACTTACTTTGATTACTATTATTATTTATTCTTGTTGGCCTTGTTTACTGCTGCAGAACAATGCCTTCATCCTGATAGGCTTTTATCCACTACTACTCCCAAATGTTTTTTCTAATTGAACATATTCTCCTTTTGTTCCTGCATAAAATACTTCTACCTTAAGACCTGCCTTTTCTAGTACTTCCCACACCCTTATCTCAGTATCTACTAAGCCCTTCTGAGACCTCTATGCTTTCAGGCATATATTAATGCAGGAGTGTTTTTTTCCTCTCTGATGAAAGTCTCTACAAAGTAACTGTTCAGGCGTGTGGGTGTGTGTGTGTGTGTGTGTGTGTGTGTGTGTGTGTGTGTGTGTGTGTGTGTGTGTGTGTGTGTGTGTGTGTGTGTGATACAGGGCTCAGACTCACCCCATCTGCCACCCCTTTGATGTCCTTAATTCTACTTCCAGAACACCGGCTGTCTCTCTTCTTCCTAAAAACAACACACAGCATCACAGCTGACATACAGCACACACCTCACTGTCATTACAATCAACATGGAGATTTTCAGTGTCATAACTATGTTTGGTGCATAAGTACGTACATGCATAATCAGTGGATTATTATTTTTTTGTTAAGCAAATTGTTAAAGGAGCCGCAAATCGATGTTACCTATCGGGGAAATTTTTAAATATCACCCAACCATAATTTATAAAAAGGATAAGAAAAATTATAATTGTATAACAACTGCCAATGGTACCATTACAGAAATGCAAAGACTTGCACAAGGTGCGAGTCAAGTCAAGTCTATTTTTATAGCACATATTCATACAACTGAATGCAATTCAAAGTGCTTCACAGAATAATAAAAAATATAAAAAAGAAAGATTGATTTGACAGAAAAGAAGAATAAAAAGTGCAGATAAAGGTCATGAGCCTACTGTTACAAACTGAATCCAACAACAATGAGCTTGCTACCTGCTATCTGCTGTGTACAGTACATGCAACCATACAAATCACCAATATCATAGCAGCAATGGAAATATGCAAAGATGCAATTACAATTATGCTAGCAGCGATGAAAATGTGCAAAATGCAGAATTCCGGTACATTACACTCGTCTGATTCAAACCAAGCAGAAATATTGCCCCCGACAGCACATAAGTACATAATCCCAAATTTCATCAACAGCATTTACAGACTACAAGATGATAGCAGGATTACTGTGTGTGTGGGTGTACAAAAGCAGGCCTTAAATTTCAACATTTGGGGGGCAAGGCCATAAGGCCTTGAAGAATCATTGATTTTACAGGGGCAACAAGGCCATCTGGTGGGGCACAAAGGCCATCAACCAAATGCAGGTTCTGCTAAAAGTGTGGATATATGGTTCAAATAATTACAGTAGGTATTATGACTTGCCTATATATTTTTTTAAATGACCCGTAACCTCTTATAACCTACATACAAAAGAGACCGCAATCAATTACACTCTGTTCAGGGAGAATCTAATGGTAAAAAACCAAAGTAGCCAGAAAGCATCCACCAATCTCTGTTTGTGTTGTTCTGTTTGTTGTTACCAACATGGTCTGTGATTGGTGGAGACCCTCAGTTTTTTTTCTAGGAATAATGAGACATCGCAGCCATTTCACCCCTCTAAAATGATCTCTACCAAGTTCAGATTAGATAAACAACATACGTATCATAACCACACCAATCCATCCCACCTTCCCAAATCACAAGGGATTTTCTTGCATTTTTTTAGAATCAATGACCATCAGTCTGATTGAGATAATATTATATTATCACACCTGATAATATGGTGTGATAATATAATATTGTTCTGGAGATGGATATACATTCTTCTGAAAAAAAAAATCTGCCAGAGTGACATGTTTCATGTCAGCGGGGCAGCCACGCCCACTCTCAATGTCATAGCTACATATAGAGGAGAAGAGGCGTGTTGCAGATGAGGGACAGGGTAAGTAACACATCTATATGACCACAGTTTAAACAATGATGACCCCAGCAGTGGGGTTGAATAATATAATACAATAACAAGTTGCCCTTTATACTGACATTCCAGACCCCAGTTTCTCTTACTTTAGAATGAGCATTATGATGAGAAATACTATCACCATGGCAACAGTAGCAGCACCAATCAGCAGCCAGGTTATGCTGAAACCTGAACAAAGGGACAAAAAAAGCATTTATTCACCCAATTCATTATTTCAGTTTTCTCCCATATGACATGTTAGTTAATTCATTATTATACACACTCACATTTGAATGAATGAATATTTGATGAATGAATTAATGAATGAATGAATTATTTAACCATGTATGCATTTGAGGGATGCTTACTGACTAAATATCAAAAGCTTATTGCATTCCTAAACCAAGAAAAAACAAAATAAATGTTTAAAAGTATATAAAATAAACCCCTACCCACTAATGAGAATGTCTCTAAAATAATGTGAACTGAGAGAAAATCATAAGGCTGAGTTAAACTCTATGGTTTAACTCTCTTACCTGAGTGTTGCTCTGGAGCTGGAAGGTAGAGCAGGAGGAACAAGAGGGAAATATTAGGACAGGTACAGTATCATCCACACTACTCACACACCCTTAAATAAATGCTTCAAAATGTGCACGTATATTTGTGCATTATGTATAAGATGTTAAATATATTAACATGCCATAGTTACAGATATCACAGCTGTACGCATATTACCCATGCATTTTTTTATTAAACAATCAAAATTACCTTGGAATTTTTGGGATTTTTTACATAACTAGACCCATGCTGCCATGAAATGGTGACTGATTTTTTTTTCGTCATGTACTGATTATGGAAAAATCATCACAATTAGATTTGAATTTGGGAAGTTGGTCTTTAAGTCCTCTGAAATCAGTCTTCTTTCTGACCCATGTAAAATAGTTTTCTTTGACGTGTAAGAAAGCGGAACCAAGCATAGACAGCAGTGCAGATAGCATTCCTTACTGCACAGCTAGATATACACCTCAGCGGGACTGGAACACACGCACACACACACACACACACGCACACGCACACACACACGCACACGCACACGCACACGCGCACACACACACACACACACACACACACGCACACACAATGACACTCACACTTGATATACGCCTCAGCGGGACTGGAACACACGCACACGCGCGCACACACACACACACACACACACACACACACACACACACACACACACACAAGGATTATTTGCAGATTTATTTTGAAAGCATTATAAGCATATACGGATTATAAATTATGTTGATTTATTTATGTGCTTATAACCCAATTTTTGGTTTCATTCTCTTGTAAATAAATGTACTGAAACATCTGCAGCAGTGTAAATAATTTAAGTTAACAAGATAAGAAATTACCTTAGCTTTATTGTGCATTGCTTTAGTTTAATTGTGAATTGTAAAATTGTTAGTATATTGCTAGTATATTTACTAAATAGCAGGTAAGTCAAAGTTTTACTATATACATTTTGAGGGGTGATATTTTTAGTATTAAAATCTTAACATTTGAAGAGACAGATGTATTCAGTGGTTCCTCAGTCAGATGGCTCCCATGTAGTCTGACAACCTGCCTGGGACTCCATTAACAACAAAGGAGGAGTGTTAAAACGACGTGTGTTAGTGTCTGACTGAAATTCCATCTCCAGCCTACAGGGGCAGCATTGAGTACTGAAGTTACACACACATTACATTACATTACATTACATTACAGGCATTTAGCAGACGCTCTTATCCAGAGCGACGTACACAACTTATTTATTTTTATTTTTTACATAGTATCCATTTATACAGCTGGATATATACTGAAGCAATGCAGGTGAAGTACCTTGCTCAAGGGTACAATGGCAGTGTCCTACCTGGGAATTGAACCTGCAACCTTTCAGTTACAAGCCCAGTTCCTTACCCATTATAGTACACTGCCACCACTTAACACACATTAGGTCCCCTCTTGCACATTAGGTCCCCTCTTGGCCATTTTCATAAAACTTCACCGGGGGGGGGGGGGGGGGGGTTTACTCATCATTTTAACAGGATTTAAAGCATTTGCCAAGAGGGGACCTAGAAATGGTCCCCTCTTGGTTTCTAGGTCCCCTCTTCGTGGATGTGTAATGATACCATGGCCCCCAGTTGGATAGGTAGACGAGTGCACACACACACACACACACACACACACACACTGACACCCACACTAGATATACGCCTCAGCGGGACTGGAACACACGCACAGACACACACACACACACTCACACACACACACACACACACACACTGACACTCACACAAGATATACGCCTCAGCGGGACTGGAACACACACACATGCACACACGCGCGCACACACACACACACACACACACACACACACACACACACACACTGACACTCACACCAGATATATGCCTCAGCGGGACTGGAACCCATGCACACACATGCACACACACACACACACACACACACACACACACACACACACACACACACACACACTGGAAATATACTTTGTGCATTAAAAAGTCTTAAATAAATATTTTTTCAGCACCTAAGTGGTTTCCCAACTTTTTTTGTTGTTTTTGAAATTGTTTACTGCAAATGCATTGAGCAGACACCCTTATATAAAACGACTGACACCACTTTTGCATTTTTTCATAGTATTTATTTATATGGTTCTATCTATTCAGTATTTATACGGTTCAATGCATACTGAATCTATTCAGTATTTATACGGTTCAATGCATACTGAATCTATTCAGTATTTATATGGTTCAATGCATACTTAATCTATTCAGTAAGTACACTGCTCAAGAGTCTAACACAGTGCCTCACCAGGGAATCAAACCTGCAAGCATACTACAAATCATACTACACGGCCACCCGGCTATTTATCATAAACAATCAATAATATCACACTGTATAAAATTGTAAGCGATATACTAGATAAAAAATATCAACATTCTGCAAACTAGATTTAGAGTAAACTGAACTTCTGGACACAAAGTTGATTAACTCAAAATATCAATTTAGTCAAACTTATTAATGTGTGTGAGAACTCATGTTTTAAGTCCTTTGTACTTAAGTTGATAGTTATATAGTTATTTCAACTTCAAGTACAAGGGACTTAAAACATCAGTTCTAACACACATTAATACGTTTGACTAAATTGATATTTTGGGATAATCAACTTTACGTCCAGAAGTTCAGTTTACTCTAAATTCTGTTTGCAGAATGTTGACTTATTGTTTTATGTTGTATGTGTCACCTACAATTTTTTACAGTGCAATATGTCAATAATATTGCTATTTTTCCACTGAGAAGAACTTGGATTTATCAATTCAATTGGCTTGTCCGTGTTTAAGGTCTAATGGTAAAAAAGCATTGCATTTATGTCTGTTGCTCTGTTACAATTTGTACAATCCACATAAAAAAAACTCATGCCATTAAATCTTAAAAGATGGTAAACCGGAATTCATGGCACTCCAACACTACATGCAAATGAATATATGTGTGCATGCGCCTCTGGTAATAACATTATAATTCATAAAAATAAAATGCATTTAACGAAAAAGTGTAATGAATATATAATTGACATAATTGCAAACTTACGATCAGCTCCTAGCTGTACAGTTGGTGATTTCTCCTTGCCATGTTGATTCTGTGCTTCACAGTAGTACTGTTCACTGCCACTGGACTCAGTCACATTGAAGGTGAGAATCTGTCCAGTTCCTACAGTGTTCATCTCTCTCCCATTCACTTTATACCAGGTGTAATGCTGCACTGGTGGGTTGGCATTACTGCTGCAGGTCAGAGTCACAGAGCTGCCCTCTAACATTGACCCAGAGGGACTGATGGACACTGAGGTGCTCTTAGGAGGATCTGGAAGATATGAAAATATGGCATTGATTTTTGTTCCTGTATATGTTATGAACCATCTGCACATGCCCTAATTTCACCTTTAAAAGAGTAAGTGATATGTGATTGGTCATTGTCCCAAAATATAAAATTGAAAATTAAATTAAATTAGGAAAAGTTTTGCATTCATGCTATAAAAACAAAAATGACTGCTGATTGGATGGACACAAGTAAAATAAAATCTCCTGGCCTTATTCTTAAGATAAACTCAAATCCAGCTCAATTACATAGAACTCTGAGAGTCAGACTGGTGTTAGATGTCTTCTGATTCTCTCTTTTTTGTTGCAGTTTGTAAAGCGCCCTGCAGGTGATCTTCTGCCCATGGTGGAGGTGGGAAGCAGTGAAGGTCAGAACAGAAGACACAGATTTGGTTTGATCCTCATTCTCTTGCAGTTGATCCACACTGTCACTCAGTCTGGGGGTCCATTTGAGATTTGGGGGGAGTTTGGGACAGGGGGCTGCAGCAGAGCAGCGCAAACTCACAGAGGACCCCTCCATCACCTCCATCTTCTCTGGGGTTAACTTGGGTTTGGGTGGAGAGGCTAGGAGACATGGAGACATGAGGACGGGTTACTGTCTGTCTCAGGATTGGAGACTCACACAACATTCAGAGCACAAACTAATAATCACCACATCTGACTAACACACTGTATTTACAATGTGAAATCAGGATGTACAATGTGAAATCAGTATTTACAATGTGACATCAGTATGTACAATGTGACATCAGTATTTACAATGTGACATCAGTATGTACAATGTGAAATCAGTATTTACAATGTGACATCAGTATGTACAGTGTGAAATCAGTATTTACAACATGAAATCAGTATTTACAATGTGAAATCAGTATGTACAATGTGAAATCAGTATTTACAATGTGAAATCAGTACTTACAATGGGAAATCAGTATTTACAATGTGAAATCAGTATTGACAACATGAAATCAGTATTTACAATGTGACATCAGTATGTACATTGTGAAATCAGTATTTACAATGTGAAATCAGTATTTACAGTGTGAAATCAATATTGACAACATTAAATCAGTATTTACAACGTGAAATCAGTATGTACAATGTGAAATCAGTATATACAATGTGAAATCAGTATTTACAATGTGAAATCAGTATTTACAATGTGAAATCAGTATTTACAATGGGAAATCTACAAACAAGTCATATGCATTTTTACTCTTTTACATTCAAGGTATATTTCTCTTAGAGGACAGCAATAGTAGCTCATCTACCTAATCTTAAAAACATAGGTTCCCTACATCAGCACAATGGCACACAATGAAAGGCATAACAGTACAATGCAGTACCTGTAACTTTAATTTGGACACCTGGAAGAAAAGTAAGCGACAACTGATTTGGCCATTCCAATCTGAAGAAATAAGTATCACTGTAATACAGAGGGAAGCGGTCCAGAATTGTGGTGCAGTTCTTCATCAGCAGTTGTCCAATTAATGTTCCTTTAATTATGTTCTGTTCAGGCGTTTTACTGGAAATAAACACCATTGTTCCCAACTCATGACTTTTTCTCCATTCTCCATTAGGCTCAGTTACCAGATCGTTGTCATGTTTAGATGGGAAATCAAATGTGCAGGGAATCAGCACACAGGATCCAGCCAGAGCTTCTATACTCTGAGGCATCCATATTTCCCAGTCTCTGCTCAGGGCTCCTACAACACACACAACACAACTCTGTAAATGCAGCAGCCGTATGGAGATTTGGATCAGTTTCTTACACACAACAGCACCTTTACAGACCTTGTAACACTTCTACATAAATTTAGCTGCATGGTTATGTTTATTCATATCAATTAAACACAAGCATTATTTAAAGCTGCAATAAAAGTTTATATGAATTACTTCAATTGCCTACACTACAGTGTACATATTAAAAGTGAAAATCCAAACAAAAAAGCAAAAAACAAATTCCCAATAGGTATAGTTAAAATATTTACAAACATAGATCCCTTTGGAATACTGTACATCTCTACATTATACAGTTAGACTCCACCCCTTTCAGGACCTACCTTGCAGCAGGCAGCCAATGAGGATGAATCTCTCTACTTCAATCATGTCTCTGAGGAGGAGAGGAACTGAAGTTAGAAAACAGCACAACACCCTCTGTAGAACATTACAATTAGAAATATGCAATCAGATAGAGTCAGGAATACTGTTCTAAAGTGCATAGTACGGTCATAATACAGTATAGAGGTTGTGCCGTCACGTGACGCAAAAGATTCCAACAACACACTAGACGGCGGAAGTGTATCCACACACAGTAACGGTTAGCGTTAGTTAACGTTAGCTATTAGAAAATGTTCAAGTTGTTCTACATCTGAATCCTGCAGAGAAGTCTCGCTACCAGAAAAGAGCTAGTTTAATTGATGTCACTGTCGATCCATACAATTTGCACATTTTTCAAGCCATTTGTGAGACTGACTTGCCTGACATGGGTTATCACGACCTGCATGACTACCTTGTGAACAGGCTGTCATTTTATTTGCTGACCAAGATGAGCGAGAATATTAGGACTCATATCGGGGCCAGGTAGCTATACAATAGTATGTTCAGCATGCCTTTAATCAAGAGGGAAACTACAAGCAGCTCAGACACAACGTACAGTAGGCTAGGCTACAGTAAAGCTGATAGACAGAAATGTGTAATGTTAGAGATGTCTAGAGCAGGCTACGGTGCAATGATGACATTCATGTTTTATTATCAAACACTTTTTATCATTTATCATTATCATTCTGGGGGTGCCGTGCTGTTGTGGTTTTGAAAGCTCCACGCCACGATGGATATGATGCAGATTTGACAAAAAAATGGTATGCAGTAACAGCATAGCCAAGCATAGCCATTTTCTCTTCTTTCTTTTTTTGTTCTCAAACAGGCTATTTCTCGATATAATTGCTGACTTGTGGCAAACGTGCCGCCGTGGTAACATCTGTCCAGGAATGTAAACAATTTGGGGATTTTTCACGGTAAGAAGAAATTTTATGATAATGGTATCACGTAAGGAACTTACGAACAACAGTGTGGATGTTTATGTGCCTTGGCTGCGTAGCCTACTACTACCCTATGGGGCCCTAACGTTAGGAAGCCTCCAGTCATTGCATGACTGGTTTCGTTATTTTTATTTTTTGTAAAGAATAACATTAGTTATTTTTCTGATTATATAGATATCTGAAACAGTAAGGTTACATTTGATAGGCTAACTTACGAAAACGTTCAGTTAGCTAACCACCGTTGTAAAGACTGAACGTTAGGCTAGTTACCTGAATTTAAATGTTCACTGCAAATCCGACTTGTAGAGCTAGGTACCAAATTATCTCTCATCGTAGCCACCCATTTTCACCGTTTCACTGGGTCTTTAGGAAACAGATAAAGGATTTTTTTATTATTATTTGAAACTGCCTGTTTGAGCATCAAAATGCAGAACGCAAAATCACCATTTTGACCGTTGAGATAAGTTGTTGTCAGCACATACATGTCACATGATCACCTGCACGACCTCTAGATGCAGACTTTTTTAATTTTTTTATTTATTTATTTATTTCAGCATGTGTATGATCACATTGCATCACATTTCTGAAATATACATTTAACAAATACATTTCCTGCCGAAAAGGGATACGGGAAAAAAGCAGCCTGCTTATCAATGTCCCGCCACACTTCCCTCACAATTTTAAATGTTCATATTATACATTTGATTAAAACTGATATTTTTAGTATCACAACAGCATAGCTAAGTTTTCTTTATAGCAAAATTGATCAAGAAGGAAAGAAAAAATAAAATAAAATAAAATACTCTAAAGTAAAACAAACCGGATTTTTAAAGTCAGATTATTAAAGTCCAATTAAGTAGGTTTAAATGTGCATGTCATACATTGGTCAAACAATTTGTTTCAATGTTCATATTATACATTTGAATAAAACAGATATTTTTAGTATCAGTAATATCATAACTGAGTTTTCTGTATAGCGAAATTGATCAAGAAGGAAAGAAAAAATAAAATAAAATAAAATACTCTAAAGTAAAACGAACCGGATTATTATAGTCAGATTATTAAAATCCAATTAAGTAGGTTTAAATGTGCATGGCATACATTGGTCAAACAATTTGTTTCAATGATCATATTATACATTTGATTAAAACAGATATTTTTAGTATCATGACATCATAGCTGAGTTTTCTTTATAGCGAACTGATCAGGAAGGAAAGAAAAATAAAATAAAATAAACTACTCTAAAGTAAAACAAACCAGATTGTTAAAATCAGATTATTAAATACCAAAATAGTAGGTTTAAATGTGCATGTCATACTTTTTTTCAGACTTGATAGTTTTCTACCATCTTGCATTTTATCTTACCCTTGAAAGTCTTTAAATTTGTAGACATTTTAATCTCATCCTGTAAACTGTTCCAAAGTTTAACCCCCACAATGGATAATGAATGACCTCTGAATGTTGACTTTATAGATTTTTGTTTATAAATCATATTTCCTCTTAGGTTATATTTGTCATCTCTCTTTAGAAACAGTTTCTGTACATTTATGGGTAAGAGGTTTTTGGAGGCTAAGAATAATATTTGTACAGTATTATATTCAATTATATCCTGCCACTTGAGAAACTTTGCCTTAATAAACAATTCATTAGTGTGGTCTCTATATGGGACACCATATACAACTCTTATTGCCCTTTTTTGGAGTTTGAACAGTGGCTCTATAGTGTCTTTATATGTGTGTCCCCACACTTCGACACAGTAGTTTAAGTGAGGTGTTATGAGTGCCGAGTAAATTGTCTTAAGTGAATGTTGATTGAGTAGTTTCTGCATTTTCCACAAAATAGACACGCTTTTGGCCAATTTACATTGAACTAGCTTCACATGTGGTTTCCATGTCAGGAGGCTATCTACCGTAACCCCCAGAATCTTGTGTTCGTTCACTCGTTCAATGTTGATACCATTGACTTTTAAGTTTATATTTTCTTTCTGGCCTCTTTTCCCAAATAATATAAATTTTGTCTTTGAAAGGTTTAATGATAGTTTATTAATATTAAACCACGTGTGGAGCTTTGACATTTCATTATTAACTGATGTGACCATTTGTTTAAGATCAATTCCAGAACATAGGATGTTTGTGTCGTCCGCGAATAAAATTAATTTTAAAACGTCAGATACTTTGACTATGTCATTAATATATAGTAAAAATAATTTTGGTCCTAGGACTGAACCCTGTGTGACCCCACAAGTGATGTCCAGGCATGATGATATGTTGTCCCCTATCTGAACAAATTGAACTCTGTTTGATAGGTAACTCTTTATCCATTGTAATGCGATTCCTCTAACTCCATATCTATACAATTTTTCCATCAATATGTTGTGGTTTATCGTGTCAAAAGCTTTTTTCAAGTCTATGAATATGCCTATGGTGAATAGATTCCGGTCTAATGCGTCTTTAATAAATTCTATGGATTCTGTTAGGGCCAGTGCTGTTGAATGTTTTTTCCTGAACCCGTATTGGTTGTCACATAACAGTTTGTGTTTAACAATGAATTTATCTAATCTTACATTAAAGAGCTTTTCAATAATTTTCGAGCACTGTGGTAAAATTGAAACCGGACGATAATTTGAAAACTCTTGTTTGTCTCCATTTTTATATAAAGGAAGAACTTTTGCTATCTTCATTTTGTCTGGAAACACTCCATTACAGAACGATAGGTTACATATGTGTGTTAGTGGAGGTATGATCGCCTTTGATATCCTTTTTAACAACGTCATGTCTATCTGATCTGCGTCAGTGGATGTCTTAGCTGTGCAGTCTCTCAGTATCTCTTTCATTTCTTTTTGTGTAACAGGATATAGAAATAATGACTCTTGTTTTGTCTCACTGCCCCTATCAAAGTGATCCCACTGTAGGAGTGTGGAAGGAATGGCCTTGGCTAGCTCTGGACCGACACTAACAAAGTATTTGTTGAAATTGTCTAATGTCGACTTTTTTTCTTCTTCCCTCTTATTGTTTATATTGAAATGATCCGAGAATGTCCTCTTGACCTTACGCCCAGAGACGGAATTTATTATTTTCCAGAGGTTTCTGGTGTAATTTAAATTTTCTGATAGCAGCTTATCATAGTAATCTTTTTTATGTTTCCTCAACTGATCAGTCACTCTGTTTCTGCAACGTTTGTACTTTGCATATGATTGTTCGCTCCTTTCCTTTAAAAACTGTTTATATAAGCTGTTTTTTTTTCTACAGGCGTTTTCTATTTTCTTGGTAATCCATGGCCTTATTTCTTTGATTTTTTTGCCTTTTCTCGAATTTTTGACTACCGGGCAGTGCTTGAATTTATTGTGTTTAAGAAGGCCTCATACGCTTTGTTTGTGTCTCTTTCATTCAATACATCAATCCACTTTTGCTTTATCATGTCTTGTTCAAAATCTTTGAGTCTCTTTTCGTTTCTAATTCTTTTTAAGATTTTTGACCCTGGATTTTGATCCAAAGTTTGTTTCCAGTCACAGATGGCGAAGACTGGAAGGTGATCAGAGATATCATTTATCAAAATACCACTTGTTATTTTTGTGTCCAGTATATTTGTATAGATGTTGTCAATTAGTGTGGCACTATGTTTAGAGATTCTGCTTGGCTGGGTAATTAATGGTCGCATTCCCCACGCATACATTGTGTTTACGAAATCCTCAATCAACTTATTATCGTTGGGATTTAATATGTCTACGTTAAAGTCACCGCATATAAAAACATTTGATTGATTCATTTTTGATAATATTTCTCCCATACAATTTTTGAAAATGTCTATTTTTGAGCTAGGAGCTCTGTAAACATTGCATATAACAGTTTTTTTGCCTTTTAGCGCTGAGAATTCAATTGTTATACACTCCATTACATTTTCAACGACAATTGACAAGCTTTCCATTATCTCAAAATTTATGCTCTCCTCAATAAACAGTGCAACTCCTCCACCAGCTTTGTTGATTCTGTTCTTACACACAAAATGATACCTTTCCAGGTGGAAATCCATGCCTTTCTCAACGTTAATCCAAGTTTCCGACACCGCAATGATGTTAAAAGGTTTGGCAAATGTACATAGATACTCCTGTATCTGTTCAAAGTTTGCGTATAGACTCCTGCTGTTGAAGTGGATTATTGACAGCTTTCCACCCATACTGATGTTCTTATTGAATTGGTCTTCCAAGTAATATCCACATTTGTTTGTTTCATTATAATAAAAGTGTCTGTCTGGATCCACTTCTTCATTCGGGGCTTTTGATCTTGGGTTCTGGTTAGATATCCTACTCCTTTTTTCATGGTCAGCAATTTTATCCATCAATTCATTCAATATAATCCGTGAAGTTTTACTTTTTGATTGTACTGAGTTCATGGCGTTTTCACATTGTTTTCACGTACCTTACTATTCATACTATTCATATTTCTCCAGCTCCTCCAGCGCCCTGATCAGCACCGGTCTGCTGTTTTCTGAAGACCCAATTGGTTTGATAAAAACTTTGCAGTTTGCCGTCCAGGTGTTCTGTAGTTTTTCCCCTTTCTTCAATTGACGCGCTTTCCAAGCGATGGTGGCATTTACTTTGGTGAGATTTTCATTGATGAACACGTTGGATCCTTTCAGATTTTTGCCCTGTTTCAGTAGAGCAACTTTGTATATACGAGAGAACTGCGCTTGCCAAATAATGCTCTTGAACTCTCTTTCACCGGCTGCGAGTCAGTTCTAACAAGTGACAAAATGTTTAAACGCAGGAAGAAAGAATGAATGAATTGTTCCTTTCCCAGGAACAACATTTTTTCTCAAGGAAACATAATTCCACATCATATCCCTTGTTTTAACATAGACTGGCTAGATCCATCAAACCGCAGAGTGTCCGCCTGTAGCGCTCAGCCAGCATCCACCCACCCCACTGTGGTTCTTGAACATCCACTCGGAACAGAGGGCCATGTATAGGTGTTTATGCGGTGGCCAGAGGATCATAGCTACGGAAGACAAGCGTATGTCCAGTCAAGCGTTTCGACAATTTGGGTTATTTTATAAGTCTGCTGACCTGCCTGCCGTTTGTTACCTGTTCTGTTCTGTACAGGTACCATTCACCCCCATACTTACTTGCTGTGCTAATATTTCTACATTGTAAAGGCCAACTGTGGTTGTCAGATCTGATGCTCAAACAATCACTCAGTTGCCACTCACATACTCTACATGGACCTACAGTACATTTATACTCACGAGTGTGAAAAAGATAGAATAGAATAGAATAGAAACATTTTTATTTTCCCGTTTTGGAACTTCAGTTGTAACCCCAGCAACAAGAAAAATACATAGACAACACACAAACAAACATATCAAATAAAGACATACAGTAGAATCATTGCATTAATCAAGTGAATTAAAGTGGAATACAGCCATGATTAAAAATAGCCCCTGCTGTTTCGAGATGTCCAGTGGCATTAAGCAGTCCAACACACAAACTGCGCCTCACGACTCCAGTTCCTCCATACACGCAGTGTTGCAGTGTCTCTGTACACTGTCGAAACGGATCCACCGAACTGCGTCAACCTTCCCAGTAGTCGCTTCACTCCTCCCCCGCATTATCTTCTCCTTCCATTCCCTGGTTTCCTTTTGAAGATTTCCTGTACTCAGTCCCGACATCTTCAACTCCGGTGAAGAGCGATGGTAAACTTTGTTGCTGCAGATCCAACGGACATTCCCGAGCATATGTTGTGAATGCGTCTCCATGGTGACGACCACAAACAAAATAATATCGACTAGACAATTCATTAATATTATAAAAAATTTGCAGTAGGAGTGCTCTGAAAAATTTCCAGCCCGCTTCCCCGTCCCACAACAGACACACAGCGCATGAAAACAACTAAAGACAAAAGCCCGACACAACAAAATACATTGAAATTAACAAACACGAACACAAGAGACAGCTGGACTACATGTCGCCATTACAGCGCCACGTGACCTCACAAAAGATGGTAGGTGGACAAGCATTATTTCAGAACAGAGAGATGCGATGGGAATGAGGAAGCCTGGATATTATAAGTGTTAAATATTACAGCTACATTTTGGACAGTTTGGTTTAGTTTGATTTTAAATTTCAATTTCAATTTAGGGAAACGGAACGCAGAAGGAAGTTGCGTGAATTTAGAGGAAGTAAAGCTGCTGCTGAACATTGCTTTTGTCTTTTGATCGAGATGAAGCTTGTTGTTGAGGACGGAGCTGAGATATTTGACTTGAATTCCTGGACATGGACAATTGTGGTTGTATGATCTAAATACTGTGATCTAAATGTTCTACTGTTATATAAATAAATAGAAATTTGCTCCTCAGCTGTTTGGGGCAAAGTGTACAAAATGGCAGAACACAAAAGCTTCACTGCTTGGACTCTTAATTGCCAACATGCAATAGAATGGAATGAAAAAATATCAGATAAATAAAATATAACTGATAGCGATACCCAAGCAAAATGCACACTATCTTATGATTGGCCCACGCATGTCACATGGGACAGGTAGACCAATCAGAGAAAAGTAAACATTGTGTGCTAAATTAAACACAGCATTCTTCTGAAGGTATTACCTTGTTTTTTAGGCAGAGCTTACTGTTATTAAAATAAATATATCATACATGCAGCATGTACCACACTGGAAAATCTAAGAAGTTGCAGGTGATATAAATGGAAGACAGAATTATGTTTTGTCATAATTTACATACATTTTGAAATTTGTTGGTAATATATATATATATATATATATATGAAAAAAGAGAGAAAACCAGGGCGAAAATCTGCAATACCCAGCTCCAATGTTCAATCCGCACACTCAAACGAAAAAGTTACAAGACTGACCTTCAGAGGCAAAAAGTATATAGATGCAAAAAAAGGTTTATTAAAAAGTGGAACGAACGACGCGCGTTTCGGCGTATCTTCGTCAGGTTCGTTCATGAAACGAGCTTGGACACAGGTGACTTATATCACGTTATAGAAACAATTAACACATCATATCAATTAAGTTAATCATTCACAATATCAATTAAGTTAATCATTCACAATATCAATTAAGTTAGTCATTCACAATATCAATTAAGTTAGTCATTCACAATATCAATTAAGTTAGTCATTCACAATAGAAAACAAAACATCAATTAACACTCATCAATAATGGTTAAATCAGGAAGCAATTAACACTTTATATCAAGTAAACTATCATCATACACAATAATAGTTACAACAAGTAACACCTTGCGATAATCAATCATCAAAGAATGACCCCCAATCTTATATGAAATGGACACCTGACAGACCAGCTAAACATGAGCTATCCATAAAGGGATACAGCGCAACTTTTATACAACACAGGAAGGAAAACAAAAAAATGGTAATGATGATACCTTTAAACATGCCAAAAATAGTCAGCTTGTGCAATTTTCCACCACATCTTAATTCAATAAGTCTAATAGTACATAATTAAGTTCTATGCGCGTGTAAAATAGTATTTCTGTCCGTGGCCTTGCGGAAAATTGTAGTTTGTGCTCTCCCATCATTAACTCTAATAGAAAGGTCAAGAAATTGGATTTGAGTAGTACTGCATTCCATAGTAAATTTCAATGATGGATATATATTATTTATGTAGTCTTTAAATGAAAACAACTTGTTTTCAGTGCCAGTAAAAACGAGTAATATATTGTCTATATACCTCTTCCAAAATAAAAGGTTTTTGAAGAATGGATTGGCATTTTCATCATGTACAAAAAGTTTTTCCCAGTGGCCCATATAAAGATTTGCATAATTGGGCGCAAAGGACGAACCCATTGCCGTCCCTTGGATCTGCATGTAAAATGTATTATTAAACATGAAATAATTAGATTTCAAAATACATTTGATCAAATCTAACAAAAGTTCAGAAGCTAGATTGTCCTGGGCATCAAAAAAGAAAGCCATGGCTTCCAACCCACCTTCATGTGGTATATTGTTCTATAGCCTGAATAACATATAGCCTCTATAACACCTGAATGGAACCTGCGGCAGCTAGCTAGTAGCCCAAGGTCAGGAATCTGTACTAGCCTCCTAAACAAGCTCTTTAGACAACAAACAGCAAGTCATAGCATGGGGAGAGCAGCGTCAACCTAACCAGCTCTAGACTATGGGAAAATGAAAACTAAGCTACTTGCACTTTGCATTAATTTAAAGGAGAATAGATAGCACAGGCTTCAGTTGTCGTAAGTGTGCTTGAATCCCAAATTGTAGAGTTTAAATTATATAATAAATATATATATTCTACCATAATAATGAATAATTCTACCATTGAATTTAAATTCTACCATAGCCAGGAAATCTGCATCGAAATGCTGTAGATCTAAATAATGACTAAGGTAAAGATGAATCTTGCACTTTATTAGGATTTATAGGTTAACTTTAGGATACAATTATCACAAATCACGAATAACTGTGAAGTCATGGGTATTGACCCTGTTCTTCGCAATTCACACACTCATTAAATCCATGAATATCTGCCCAATAAGACCCATAAAATCTCTTGTACAGAACCTCTCGCTGGTTGCTATGTGATCAAGCAGAACTTCCTTGCAACTCCAGTTAATATAGCAAAATGAGTTTGGATTAAAATGACAATAAGTCAAAATCCTTTGTAATATTGTGGTCTTCTTTCATTCACTGCATAATGTGTTATATTACCTGTATGAGCTGAAATTGTCTACTATATATTAATATATGATACTTAGAGCATTTATATTTAAACTGTACATGCTCTATCTTTAGGCAAAAATCACTGACAATCATAATGTATACTGAGAAAAAATTATGTTAAAACACTTCCATAGAAAATGTGTGGCCATATGCAACATACCCACCCTTCTCATAAACAACTACTGAAATCCAACTACTTTTTCTCAGTCATAATACAGGAATATGAACATGCTGAAATAAAGAATAAATGTTCATAAATACAGAATTCAATGTTTCTCTGCTGATCGAGCTAGTTTGATGGCACAACACAGTAACAGTCTGCTTTTACAGTTGAAGGAGAATAAGCAAATTATTTATTTATTTGACACAAGTTGAAAGAAAGTGCTGTCCAACAGACTAATCATGAAGAAATAGAAAGTTGTAACACTGTATATCCAATAGTTCTTACCTTATTTCAAACACATCAGGCGGCAGTGTAGTATAATGGTTAAGGAACTGGCCTTGCAACCGAAAGGTTTCAGGATCAATTCCCGGGTAGGACTCTGTCGTTGTACCCTTGAGCAAGGTACTTAACCTGAATTGCTTCAGTATATATCCAGCTGTATAAATGGATAATATCTAAAAAATGCTAACAAAGGTCATGTAAATCGCTCTGGATAAAAGTGTCTGCTAAATGCCTGTAATGTAATGTAATATTAATGCCCACTCAGTCCTTTCCTCTTCACAACTTCACAACTACAACATAATGTACAAAAGGGACACACTTCCTTTTTCTCACCCCAATGTTGTGCAATATTGAGAAAATCCTTTGAAAAACCTTTGTCCTCTCATGCATAGTTATAGAATGTTTAATACTTCCTTCATGCAGCCAGTCTACACATCAGATTGAGAAACATCGAAAACAAGAACTCATTCATGCTTAAATTATACTGAAAGACATCACCAGGCTTTACCCATTTGCAAATATCCAACTGTGAAAAGGTGCTTTATGGAAAGCTGAAATACCGGTTCCCCGCATTTATAAGCTGGTCATAACAATCAGCGTACTCAGCCCTCTAATTCCATTTTTTTTCAGTTTAATGAGCTGTCTTGAAAGGCAATGACAGGTCATGCTTATAACAGTATTATCACAGGTCATGACAGGTCATGCTTATAACAGTATTATGTAGGCTTTACGGCATAGAGCTAAAAAAGGCCAGCATTGCAAACAGCCATATGTGAAAATGCTGTGTTGCTGTGGAGACGGGACGTGCAGCTGGAGCCTGAAGGAGCCGAGAATGTTGGGTGTTGTGTTAAACGTGTGCTTCTGTCAACAAAACAAAGAAAAAAAAAACAACAGGTCGCACTCAGTTGTACAACTTTATCACCTTTGAACTACACACCCGCAAAATACTCATGCTTTAGACTGCAATGAAGATGTAGTTCCTCGTACCTAAACGTGTATCACCCAGAGAATGCCTTCCTGGGCTCAGGAGGGTTAGGAGCCGGTCATATGGGCATAGCACTGCTGTATGATCCAGCACATGGAAATACCTGCTATCTGTCCATCAATGCTGGAATACACACATAAGACTGCCCCGCTCCATCCTCTACCTTCCCTTTCTGGGTTGTCCTCTTGACCGCCACCTGTGAATAGACCACGTCGTCCCCTCGGCCTGCAGCCCCATCCTGGCCCTGTGTCTCCACGGACTGGGGGGAGTGCTTGATGGAGGCGTAGTGCATGCCTTCCAGCTGCTCCCCGATTTGTCCCTCTGCCAGGAGCAGTGTCTGTGGGTCTGTCGCTCCCAGCTCTGGGTCGCTGGGCGGGGTGGTTGCCATGGTGTAGTTGGAGTAGACGGGGTCTTCTTCTGCTGGACTTCTGCTGGGAGGACTCTGCAAAGCAAGTGTTTTTATGTTTACGGCCATTTCATTTCTTAACTGCTCTTATCTGGGACCTTCTGGCTACAATTTACCTTCTAGTGGGTGGGTGTGTAGAGAGAAAGAGAAAGAGAGAGAGAGAGAGAGAGAGAGAGAGAGAGAGAGAGAGAGAGACCCAGCACAGGGGTCATTATAGCCCCCAGCGTTCACGTTATTTAACTACCAAGTGAACTCATGGCCATAGCAAGTGAACTGTGCGGATTGCTCTTAAGATGAGGTGTGGCCAGGATAATCTTTGGTGTATTGCTATCTTGAGCCAACAGAAAATGCTTGCGCTAAAACCACCACAAACCTGGTCTAAAGCAAGGGGCCAAGACTGGGCTTTCATTTTGAAGCTCACTTCCTGGTTGGGCTGGGAGCGGCAATTGTGCCATTGCTCACAAGCGCCACTGCGATTGGCTCCAGTATAGGTCTTTCACCATGTAAGTCAATGGTAGCAATGTGGTCAAAATACTCAGTCAATAAATTTTTCCCACAAAAAAATAAAATTGCAATAGGTGCCTTTCCTTCATCTAATGCATCTGCATGTGCTGATTTTTTTTAAATGTGTGTCGTTTGGACAGGGTATTAACATTTGTTCAGGACCAATGAGAGGGACAGGTTGAGTCCTCTTCGGCTCCACGGAGCAGGCACAGTTTGTACAAACGGGCGGTGAAAAAGGCATCCAGAGCTTCAATTCAGTTTTTACGAGGCCGTGGAAAGGCAATGGGTCATGTCACAGTGGCTTTGTCCATATTTTTATACAGTCTATGGTCTAAAGTTATGTTGTAGTTATTTATATGTTACTTTAGCAGTGCAATACAAATGCATCTACATAGGCATGTGCACAACGCGCGTACACCTTCCTGTCTGTTACACACAGGGGAGCACACAAGCATGCATACAAGACATCAAGATTACATTGTGAAATAGGGATTCATATTTTCCCCAAATTTTCCCTGTAATCCCTGGGAAATATGGGGTGCCGAATGCGACATTAAACACTATGATTTTACTGCATTTTTTCCCCACATTTAATGGAAACATCACTTTTTGTATGAAAAACTATCCCTTTTTCCTACATCTATTATCTTTGAAAAAACTGGTGTAAATATTAAATGTACAATCCCAAAATTACATATATAAGCTAAATGTTTTATTATTTAGTGGTTTTTAACTAAAATTGTTAAATTGTTAAAAATGTTTTAAATAAATATTTAGCTAAATGTTTCATACATTTAATATTTATGTTTTGTACATTTAATATTTACACCAGTTTTTTCAAAGAACATAAGTGTAGGAAAAGGGGACATTTTTTTGCTTAAATGTGAGAAAGAAAAGTGATATTTCCATTAAATGTGGTGAAATCATAGCGTTTAATGTCGCATTCGGCTCCCCATAGGGAATTGGGCTTGTTTTAAAGCATTAAGCTACCAATTTTCCATAAGCAGGACATTACAAACCAAGGTAAGTATGTATGAACCACATATTTAATATTTGGTTACATATCCTTTGCATGCCATGACTTCCTGATGTCTGGCATATTTCTTTCCTCTCTGGTAAAAGTCTACGAACTAACTGTTCAGGCGTGTGTGTGTGTGTGTATGTGTGTGTCTGTGTGTGTGTGTGTGTGTGTCACAGGGCTCAGACTCACCCCATCTGTCACCCCTTTGATGTCCTTCATTCTACTTCCAGAACACCGGCTGTCTCTCTTCTTTCTAAAAACAACACACTGCCAACAAACAGCACACGCTTCACTGTCATTATCATCACCATGGAGATGGGCTTTCCAAGCCAGTTTATTTTCTACTTTCTGTGTGTTTATTTCAGCATCACGGGGGAGGGGCAGAGGGTACCTCAGCAGTGGGGTTGAGTAATATAATACACAACATGAAATAAGTTTCCCTTTATATTTTTGAGGAGTGGGGGTCGGAGGACCAGATGCGACCGCGAGGGAATCATAAAGTGAACCCACGAAACGTGGGACCACCACAAGAGGAGGGAGGAGAAAGAAATAGAAAAAAAGAGGGAATACTCCCGGCGAAACGCCAACACAAAACTACCCAGAAACGAGCGCGAAAAGTCTAGGCAGACTCGAGCAGACAACAAGGAAGGAAAGAGTTCCACGAACGGAACGGGAAAAAAAAAACACAAAAGAGAGATACCTCCCGGCGAATATTCGCCAACGCAAAACGACCCAGGAAAGAGGGCGAGGAGTCGAGCAGACTCGAGCAGTTAGTAGGATGGAAAGAAAGGCCTCTAGCTCAATAACACAGAAATGTGCTCGACTAAGAGGCAAAACGAAAGAAAGGTAAACAAAGGCGAACTGCCTCAGAGAGGACGGGTAGGCGAAGGAACAGTGAGGGGCCGTGAATAAAGGACTTTAATGAAAATGCTGAGCTGATAACCATATATATCTTTTAAGTGCTTAAATAATATTTTAACCACATATTATTCTTTTGATTTAAGTGTTTCTTTGTTTTATATTCATTATATATGTTTAATTCACATTTATCCATAGTATGTAACCTTTAAACTAACAAGAGTGTGTTGCAGTTGAATCTGTATGTAGCAAGACTCACATGTTTGTGCAGAAATAACAACAGAGTGCATCTTGCCCGCTCTGCGACCCTCAGATTTAAGGAACCAGGACAGACGGAGGAGAGTGGTGGCAGAGCCTCTCGCTTCCCCTTTCTGACTCATCCAGTACTAAGGTACAGGAGGGGGCGGAATTGCTGACATGGCATCAGCATCTTGTGATTGATTAACTCACCCCTCCTTCCTGTAAACCTGTTTGAAATGGTATAAATATGTGAAGGAACAACAGATGAACAGGCTTGCTTGTGCACTGAATTTTGTTTTCGGTGTGTTCTGCTTCTCTGGACCAGACTTCTATCGCAATAAAGAACCTACTATTCATCAGCCCCGGAGAGTTTGACTCTTTTCCTGAACAACCGATCTGTCAAACAGGGACAAAGTAAAGAGCAAAAGAAAGACAAGGGATCCTAAGGATCTAAACCTAACTCAAATATTGGAAGTTCCAGCGTTACTTTTGAAACACAAAAGGAAAGCAGTCCTCTGGCTACACCGTTTACCAGGCTTAGAGTGACAGTATGACACAGAAGCACAAAACACAGGGGGGCGTTGCTTAAGTAGCTGAAGCGCATCTGCAACTAATAAACGATAATTAATGCCAGAGAGGGAGGAAAAATGGCCGGAGCGCCCTCAGGCGGCCCCGGGAGGCAACGCCCGCAAAAAGGGCAGAGCCGGCAGCATAACCATGACAATACTGACATTCCAGCCCCCTGTTTCTCTTACTTTAGAATGAGCTGCGTTATGAGGCATATAATCACCATGGCAGCAGCACCAACAGCAGCACCAATCAGTAGCCAGTTAATGCTGAAACCTGTACAAAGGGAAAAAAAAAAACAGGCCTTATTCACCCAATCACGTCATGAACCAATCAACAATGAGATTGACCCCGCGTGTTGCAGTACTGCTAGATACAAAATAATTTTGAGAGAGTTTCACCTGCTCTTGCATCCCCGAGTTGGAGGAGAGCTTTAGAGGTTTATATATATATGGGGCCTTTATAAAATTGGCTAGCTATATAATGAATATATTGCCCACAAATAAAAAGCTCTGAGAAAACAATGTCAACTGAGAGAAAATCGTAGGGCTGTGTTAGACTGTGTGGGTTTACTGTCTTACCTGAGTGTTGCTCTGGAGATGGACGGTAGAGCAGAAGGAACAAGAAGGAAATATTAGTACAGGTACAGTATCATCCACACTACTCACACACCCTTAAATAAATGCTTCAAAATGTGATCGTCTGTATATTAGTGCCTGATGTATAATATGTTAAAGACGAGAAACGTGCACCCGTTTACCTGAGTGTTGCTGCAGAGACGGAACATGGAGCCTGAGTCTGGAGGAGCCGAGAGTGTTGGTGCTGAGGCAGAGGAGAGTGGGCGTGTCTCCTTGTGAGTGGCGCATGGTGAGGGAGCTCCTCAGGCCTGTGTTCCCCAGCTGCTCCTCACTGATGACTCTGTCAGTAGAGTTAGTGACCCGCAGTCCAGACACACGCCACTCCATGCTGGGAGAGGGATTCCCACGGCTCTCACAGGAGCAGCTGATCTCTGCTGCAGTTCTGTTGCAGCTCCCAGAGTCAGAGATCTGAGGCATGTCTGAACACAGGATGCCGCAGTTATAAATATCACAGTTGTACACATACACAAATAGTATGACAATGTAATTATCTAATAAATACAAACATTTAGCATACATTTTATATCCAGCTGTACAGTTGTTGAGTTCTCCTTGCCATGTTGATTCTGTGCTTCACAGTAGTACTGTTCACTGCCACTGGACTCAGTCGCATTGAAGGTGAGATTCTGTCCAGTTCCTACAGTGTTCATCTCTCTCCAATTCACTTTATACCAGGTGTAGTGCTGCACTGGTGGGTTGGCATTACTGCTGCAGGTCAGAGTCACAGAGCTGCCCGCTAAAACTGAACCAGAGGGACTGACGGACACTGAGGTGTTCTTAGGAGAATCTAGGAGATGTGAAAATACATCACTTTTTTTCTCAGTTTGTGAGGAGTGCTGTAGTATTTGATGTGGTGTAATGGTGGTCTACTTTAAAGGATAGACAGTAAGGTAATTGATCAGTTTGTGAGGAGTGCTGTAGTATTTGATGTGGTGTAATGGTGGTCTACTTTAAAGGATAGACAGTAAGGTAATTGATCAGTTTGTGAGGAGTGCTGTAGTATTTGATGTGGTGTAATGGTGGTCTACTTTAAAGGATAGACAGTAAGGTAATTGATCATTTCTTGTTCATGATTTGTAATTATATCATTGGAGCGATTGTCATTATTTAGTTCTGTTTTTATTGTGTACAGAATACTAAGCATGGGGAAGGCATTAAATGAATAAAATATATTATTATAATTATTATTATTATTGTTATTATAATTACTACTACTACTGAATATTGCTTGATTTACAAAATATAAGAATCATACTGTCAAATCCAGTTTTCTTACATAGAACTCTGAGAGTCAGACTGGTGTTAGATGTCTTCTGAATGTCTCCTTGTTGCAGTTTGTAAAGCGCCCTGCAGGTGATCTTCTGCCCATGGTGGAGGTGGGAAGCAGTGAAGGTCAGAACAGAAGACACAGATTTGGTTTGATCCTCATTCTTTTGCAGTTGATCCACACTGTCACTCAGACTGGGGGTCCATGTGAGATTTGGGGGGAGTTTGGGACAGGGGGCTGCAGCAGAGCAGCTCAAACTCACAGAGGTCCCCTCCATCACCTCCACCTTATCTGGGGTTAACTTGGGTTTGGGTGGAGAGTCTAGGAGACAAGGAGACATGAAGACGGGTTACTGTCTGTCTCAGGATTGGAGACTCTCACAGCACTCAGAGCACAATCTAATCGCCACATCTACAGTGTCTGACTACGTACAGTATTTGCAATGTGAAATCAGTATTTACAATGAGAATTCAGTATTTACAATGAGAATTCAGTATTTACAATGATAATTCAGTATTTACAATGTGAAATCAGTATTTACAATGTGAAATCAGTATTTACAATGCAACATCAGTATTTACAATGATAATTCAGTATTTACAATGGGAATTCAGTATTTACAATGTTAAATCAGTATTTACAATGATAATTCAGTATTTACAATGATAATTCAGTATTTACAATGAGAATTCAGTATTTACAATGTGAAATCAGTATTTACAATGATAATTCAGTATTTACAATGCAACATCAGTCTTTACATTGTGACATCAGTATTTACAATGTGAAATCAGTATTTACAATGTGAAATCAGTATTTACAATGCAAATTCAGTATTCACAATGTGAAATCAGTAATTACAATGAAAATTCAGTATTTACAATGTGAAATCAGTATTTACAATGCGACATCAGTATTTACAATGAGAATTCAGTATTTACAATGTGAAATCAGTATTTACAATGTGAAATCAGTATTTACGATGTGAAACCAGTATTTGCAATGCGACATCAGTATTTACAATGTGCAATCAGTATTGACAATGATAATTCAGTATTTACAATGTGAAATCAGTATTTACAATGTGAAATCAGTATTTACGATGTGAAACCAGTATTTACAATGCTAAATCAGTATTTAAAATGAGAATTCAGTATTTACAATGTGAAATCTACTAACAAGTCATTCCTCTTTGCATTCTTTACTGTTTCATATAAGGTATATTTCTCTTAGAGGACAGCATTTGTACCTCCTGTACCTAATCTTAAAAACATAGGTTCACTACATCGGCACCATGGCACACAATGAAGGGTGTAACAGTAAATGCAGTACCTGTGACATCAATTTTGACACCTGTACGGAAAGTTGCCTTGAGGGGACGCTGGGATTCCAATCTGAAGAAATATGTATTTCTGTAATTCAGACGGAAGTGGTTCAGAACTGTGGTGCAGTTCTTCTTCAGCAGTTCTCCAATTACTCTTCCTTTAATTTTGTTCTGTTTAGGCTTTTTACTGGAATCAAACACTATTCTTCTCACATTACTACTTTTCATCCATATTCCTTTAGCCTCAGCTACCAGATTCTTGTCATGTTCAGATGGGATCTCAAATGTGCAGGGAATCAGCACACAGGATCCAGCCAGAGCTTCTATACTCTGAGGCATCTGTATTGGCCACCCTTTGCTCTGGGCTCCTACAACACACACAACACAACTCTGTAAATACAGGAGCTGTATGGAGATTTGAGTCAGCACCTTTACAGACCTCACAACACTTAATGTAGAATTTTTTCTGCATGGATATTTTTATTCATATCAGTAAAACAAAGGTTTTAAATACTCAAATATTACGCAATATAAATAATTTATATAAATAGCCCCCAAACACCAGTGAAACTGCAATGTATATAAAAAAAAATAATCTATAAATAAATATGACTCCACCTTGCAACAGGCAGCCAATGAGGATGAACCTCTCCACTTCAATCATGTCTCTGAGGAGGAGAGGAACTGATGTTAGAAAACAGCACAACATTCATTGGAGATAATAAATCAGTTAGAGTCAGGGAAACTATTCTAAAAATACATAGCACATACAGTACCCCTTAGGCATTTTATATTGTGTTATGGTTGAAACAACATTAAAAACCTTACTAACCTGATGTTAGTTTGAGGGTATGTGACGGTTGAAAGTGAAAGGTTTTTAAACGTTAGAATGGCTATGCTGCAGCTCAGTCATGAAACATTGGAATGACGTCTCAAATTGATGGCCAGTACGTCAACTTTACGTTGTAAGGTGGTTGAAATTGGAAGTTTTTTTAAACATTAAATTCACAACGTTAAACATAGTATGTTGTAATGATGTTGCAGTTTTATGGTCAATCTGTGACGTTGCATTTGAAGTATTTGAAGGTTGAAAATGAAAGTTTATTCAATGTTGTAATCTAACCATCACCCTACAATGTTGGATTTATGTCCCATCATGGTTGAAAATGAAAGTTTATTCAACGTTAAGATTACAATGTTGTGGCACCATACAAAATCAAACGTCATAATATTGCAATTTGACGGATAAACTCTGACATTGATTTTGCGTTCCATTCTGGTTGGAAATTAAAGTTTCCTAAACGTTATAATAACATGGTTGTGGCTACATGAGAGATAACACCCTAATCACAATGTTATAGACAAGACAAAGTCAATGCATTGTTTCTCGAGCCACGTTACCAGTCACATGTTGTTTCACCCTTAATAATAGGCTACAACTTAAAGCCAACAGTGCTTGTTAAAAAGTAATAAAAAAAATAAACTTGTCATTTACATTTTAGTCATTTGGCAGACGCTCTTATCCAGAGCGACGTACAATAGTGCATTTTCAAACTTGGAACAAGTGCGTTAAAACAACCCTAAAAGGTAAATACGATTTCAAGCACCAGACGCAGTCAGTATGATTCTTTTTTTTTTTTTTTTTTTGTCATGACATTGCTTGTGACAGGCTCAAGGGCAGCCAACACACATCGTGGAGTACACTACTTGCTTTTATTTATTTTTATTTTTATTTATATTTATTTATTTTCATCATTCTTTTTATTGAAGAGCTTGCCGAGATTGTAACTTTGAAAGGCTATAGGCTATTAGTTTTATATTAATACTAGCATTACCGCTGCACCACCATGACTGCATGGAAAAACACGTTGGCTGCTGTATACCCTTTCTTTAAAGTTCTGGGGCCCTATCTTACACCCGGCGCTAAACCAAACGCAAGTGTCTTTGCTATGTTACACCCGGCGCTGGGCTCATTATAACGCCTAGCGCTCATGTCGTTTAAGTACCATGTATTCTTGTGCCGATTACAAGTGAACTGGGCGTGTTTGTCTTAAGATGAGTGGCCAGGATTCTTTTTGGCGTATTGCTATCTTGAGCCAGCAGAAAGCGCTTGCGCTAGAACCACCACAAACCTGGTCTAAAGTCATGTCGCAGTTGTTTACATGTTATTTTAATGGCGCATATAAGTGCGTCTACATAGGCATGTGCACAACGCACGTACCCTCCTGTCTGTTACACACAGGGGCGCGCACAAGCATGACTAAAATATCAAGATTACAATGTGAAATATTATTATTGTGTAGGCTATTATCAAAAAATGCATAATAATAAAAGGGTCCATAGGTCAAAGACCACATAGGCTTACCTGTCCCTCAGCGAAGGGGAATGCCACATTAAATTGCTTTCAGCCCACTCCATCAACATCCAGGCGATGTGCGATGGTACGGGACAATGGCTAGGAGTTGATAACACCTATATCAAGCCTGATGCGCAAATTGTCATTTACACCTAATGCGTGAATTGTCATTCAATGGAAAACTCGTACACTGCAATAGAGGGAAATTTGAGTTCTGAAAATGCACTTCAGATGTCATGACAATAGAGCTCTGTTTATCTAGGAATTCAGCCTGTAAGTGAATAGAATGGTTGTGACTGAAAAAGTTCAAAACCTTGTCCAGTGAATATTGCATTTTTTGTTTTGTAGCCTAGGCTACAGCGGATTTGCTGTGCATAAGGTTTTTTCGATAGCCTATGGTTAAAAAACGGAGATAAATGTGACTATGTTAACTGAATTGTAACCTAGCTATTCTTCGTCCTTCATATTTTTGAAATGACAATGACATGGTTTCCATATTCTATCACCTTAAAACCCAGCTGATTTCACTTGTTATTTTATAACTGAACAAAATATTTTAAAGAGAACTAAGCGTCTAATTAGAAACAAAAACAAATTTGCAGCACGTTACACAATTAATTCACAATTCATTTTAATGCCATTATGTGCATGTGCGCTTTAGAGGAGCAGGTCAGTTTCCCATGCTGTAAATCACACTTTTCACAGTCTTCCTGGGAAAGTGGATTGTTTTAAAGCATTACGCTATCAGTAAAACAGGTTGGTCACATTTCCATAAGCAGGACATTATAAAACAAGGGAAAATATGCGTGAACCTATGGGTTGCCAACCAGACAGATTTATTGTATTTAGTGTCATCATTAAGGCAAAATTCCGTTATTTATTATATTAATCAAAATTAGAATGCAGGTAGGCCTAGTGAACTTCGGATGAAGCTTGAACATGAGTTCATTGCTTCATTGCATAATCAAACGAAATTCGTTAAACAAGCAGGCTAATTTGGTGTTTTCTAAGGTGAGACGGAAGTCATTGATAGCTTATTCTCAGCTGTTGCAGGTGCTTTTGACGAAATTTAACCGCATATATTTTGTAAAATAACAGCACTGTCGGGAATTACCGGGAACTCATAATGGTTAGTCCGAATAATATTGATCATAGGCTACTATTGATCCATATAGCCTATTCCTTGATCGCACTAAACACGCACGAGCATGTCTGTTTCGCCATCATATAAGCAATCCGCCAAGGTGGAAAAGTAGGCTTTTAAAGGGAATGGGATATGACATTTTGATTGGGTTATTGCATGTCACGCCCAAGACACACCTATAATTAATGAAGAGACTAGGTTCAGCCCAGTTGCACCTTGCACCGTGCTTAGCGCCCAAAAAACACAACGTTAAAATAGCAAAAGTGGGCTTGGACACGCCCTAAATGCACTTAACGCCATGCGCTTAGACCAAGTGCTAAGATCGCCAAGATAGAGCCCATGGTCTGATTATCATCTGGTAATAGCTGCACCTACGACGTGTCATTTTTGGCAAGCACTGTAATATTGCACGACCTCTATTTACTTTGGCCCTTCAGAGGCTATTTCCACCTGGTTTCGACTAGTTTTATTTAAATGTCAATATCTAAAAAAATATTCCCTGCACATCCATGGTTTTAAGTTCGAACTGAAGAAGAAGCTGTATCATTCAGAAATTTGCTACAGAATACATTTATTTCAGAATAGTCACATACAGTATATATATAATAACCATAACATACGTCGCCTAATGTATTGAAATACGTTTAAAAAAGAACGTACGAAAGCGCGTGTATTTACACAAGAACAGCAACGTATTTCAGCCCTAAGTGTGACAGGTGGTCGCTGTGGAAATTTGGCAAAATATAACAAGATAAACTCTTCAGGGTTCATCAGAAAACAGCTGTAGCTGAATATACTGGTAAGTAAGTAGTAAACCAAAAGTGCAGCAGTTACTGTGTATAGTACAGTAAGCAAGGGAAAACGGCAAATGCTCATTTGTACAACGTTTTAAAAAAATATTATTGTTTCTATACGTGAACATGATTTTATTAGTGTGTATAAACGGTGCATTTTATGCATTTTACAGTCTGTGGCTGCAGCCAGAGGAGGGTCGTAAGTGCTTTGGGCTATTAATAGCACCCTCCTAATTTAACGTCAATTAAAGGTTGGATTTTTCTCATTTTTTCAGTGTGAGATTAAGCTAATTCACCAAACACCCTTTTTACTAATCTTTACCAGGGGTGCCAATAATAGTGGAGGGCACTGTATTCATGTCCTTACGGACTTGACTTCCTGGATGTGGATAACTGAAGGCCTGTGATTTAAATATTGTGATCTAAATTGTGATATAAAAAAGCTGGAATTCACGCTTATTGTGACAAAACGTGTGCAATTATAATTTTTTCAGAATCCACTGGAATTGCCCAAAATGGCAGAATGCAAAAAAACCAGCAAATACAACAGCGTTCCAGCAGCTTCACTCCTAATTACCAAGTTATAAAATTACTGAATGATAAAAACAACAGGCAAGAGGCTCTTTTTAATATTACCATCCATCCTCTGTGAAATGTAAATATTATAACTAAGAATGAGGCATGCTTATGTAACGAGTATGGAAAGAGGGAAGCTTAATCAGAGTTTCAGGGTGAGGTTTGAGTCCCGCTCCACTCATTCATCCAAATATTCCAAAGCGAGCGCGCTCCCGATCGGCTAAAGGCTCAATCGCCGATAGCTAAGGGCAACGTCGTTATTTTGAACCTGAGGGTTGCGTCGCCAGAGAGTGTTGTCACGGTAACCTACTACGAGGCCTTCGCTTTACCGCACCTCACTGTGCTTACTAGCGAACTAGCCGAGCTACACCCGATACACTTATTAAAATGACAAGATATAGCCTGTCATAAGCATCACTTAGAAATCCACATTATACTGCCTGTATGAGTTGCAATTTTTCAAATATGTGTTTTAATACACGAGAAATACAGCGGTCATACTCAAACAGTAATTTCTCTATCTTTTGGCAAGAAAACTGTCACTGACAACCACACTGAATCCTGAGAATAAATTTGAAAATTACTTTTAATAATATGGTAATGACAGTGGCAACCTGACGATAATCTGAAACTTTACGGAACGAAGCGTAACACAGGTAGAAATATACTTACTGTAGAACAGAATAATATCCAGCCTCTCTCCACTGCACACTGACCCTCAGCCTGCAGAGCACAAGTACAAACCCACACAAAAGAGGAACTGCTCATATGTCGCCTTTAGTGAAACATGCTCGGGACGTGATGCTGTGAATATTTTTGGCTAACATTCATAGAGAAGGCGTGCAACATTTCCACCCCTTTCTGATATTCAACTTCTTTTTCCCTGTTATAATACAGTAATATGAACATGCTGAAATACGGAATTTGTTTTACAAATATTTCTCTGACGATCACACTGCTTTGACTGCTTTGACACACTGCTTTGAGTCTGCTTTTGCAGCATAAGGAAATATGCATTCATGCCACAAACACAAACAGTCAGCAGAGAAACATGCAAAGGAGGATGGAGAAAAGAGGACCTAGTGCAAAAAGATGCAAATAATACTCTTCACAATTCTGACATTTACAGTTACTATGGAAACACTGCAAAGTTAAAGTAAAACCCTCCTATATCCCCTCATGTCACAAAGTGCCCTATGATAAACAGATGAAGTTATTCTACACTTTCAGTGCCTTTGACTAAAAGATCAGAAAGATGCATTAGGCCTCATGTATGCACCTGTTCTCATGTATGTGTTCTGATTAAAATGTTATTATTTTTTATGTGTTTCTGACAGCATACTGACATGCGTTTTCTTCCCACTGTAATACACATACATAACACAGCACGAACGCACGCACGCAAACACACACACACACACACACACACGCACACACACATACATGCATGCATGTATGCATACAGACACAACTTTGTTGCTGAACTTTCATTCCACAGCCTTACATTAGGCCATCTAATGGCTAAGACCAGCTCACGAACAAAGACAAGCTTACTGTGTAAGACTCACAGTTTCAGCCTCTGTTAAATATTACAGATGCATAAATAAATTGATATAACAACATTATTATTATTATCATTGATATACTGTATGTGTGTTATACGTAATAATGTAATAAATATTATACGTAATAATTGCATTTAAAAAAATAAAAAAACTCAACTGCAACACTAATGGCCTTCCACTAAACTGCAGGTATTCCACTTGGCCTTGAAAGAGAGTCCTGGTGCTTATAAGCTATAAGCTCTCTCCGATTCTAGGTCCTCTAAAATAAAAATAATCTCCAGTTTCTATTCAAAAGAGTTGCTGAACTAACTCATAATCATGCAGAAAATTACC